>CALSBV010008346.1:0-10129 GCA_943590825.1 Bovichtus diacanthus | reverse complement strand
AGAGAGAGACAGAGAGAGACAGACAGAGAGAGAGAGAGAGAGAGAGAGAGAGAGACACACAGAGGGTGAGAGAGAGAGAAGGAGGGAGGGAGAGAGAGGGAGGGAGAGAGAGGGAGGGAGAGAGAAAGTGAGAAGTGATGAACTGGTCTCATACAACGATGCGAAATGAGAAAGTTCTCATGTCTCCAAATATATATTAGCTTTGCAAGATTGTCAGAATGTTTGTTTTCCATTTAGTTTTACAAATAAAACCAAAACTGTGAAACGCTTCAGTATTTGTCAGTAGTATTTCCAAACATTCATATGAAACTGAACAAATAAGAAATAGCCACAATTTAAAAAAGAAGGGCGACTGATAGGAAATGTGTAACTGTAATTTTAATTCAAATTTGTACATAATATTCTTATATTTCGATGTTTGACGTGGATTGATTTTGCGTGGGTTTACTTGTCCTTTAGTAACCTGGACTAAACTAAAAAACATAAGATTGAATTAATAACATGTGAGGAAACTGTTTTCAGGACTTCTTGATGAGGGCAGTTTTGCAATAGGTGACAGATTTAATACCGGCACCATAAATAACTTGTATGTTTTATCTTTTCCACATTTCACAGCAATCATAAATCAACACTGCATGGACCTGAGGTTCAAAATAAGTGATAGTGTTAGACCACAAACTAATTTCACCCTGTTAGGTTTCGCGCACACATATATGTTATGTATCGTGGCATATTTAGGGTACCTAGCGTACCATGTTTGTGTGTGTGTGTGCTAAAGAATTTGGTTTCATCAAAGTGAGTCAGTTATTTATGTGCCTGGTTTATTAGTAAGATGCCAATTGATGTGGTCAAATTGCACGAGGAGGCAGTAGAGGGAAATTATTGACTTATCGTAAACATACTAATCATTAGCTTCTGAAGTAATGACCATGCTTCTTTATCTGACCTTAATATCCATGTTTTTTCCAATCCCAGCAGACGGGGTGTTATATCTTTGACCTCTACTCACGGGATTAGGCTGGCGTTTAAAAAAAAAGTATTATTGTCAACAAATCCCATGAATCTATGACTTTTTTGTTTCTCAATTCTTGAGTTCCTTAAATGTGCACTTTGCCCCAGGCTCAATTGTTCCTAGTAAAGGTGTCAATCTTTAATAAAAAAAAAAAAAAACAGGTCATAAATAGTTTAAATTTTAGAAAAGGCTCAGTCATTTTCTGAAACAGCTGGGCACTGTAGTTTCTGGCAAAACTTAGTCAAATAAGAATAAATAGAGGGCTTTGTGGGGACTATTTTTATAGGTTAATACGCATCAGTGCCTGTGCTCATGGGTTTCTCTTTCCTTGGGATTTTGTGTCTTTACTGTTTTCCAACTCCAATTAAACTCCCAGTGAGACAACTGTTTCCACCTGGAAAGGTCCAACAGTCCAGATTCCCACAAACAACAAACCTGTTTTTTCTTCCGAGTTTCACTGACTGAATGTAAACATCATCAACATACTGAAACCCCTACTTGAACTTTGAACTTGAACTTTGAAATGACTGATATTGTCAGAACAGACACTGTTAAGAATGTTAAGACCTCCGAATAATTTGAAAGATGTATGATGGTCTCCAGATGTATCACACGTGATGCATTCAAATTCAACAATAAATAATGAATTCCACATGTCACATGCATCCTTTTAATATAACTCTTTAATTCAGCCTGGCCTATTGCATCCGTGGAAACGTGCAGATCTTTGAAATACAGTTCTCTGGGTTTAATGATTATTTTTTTAATAATTGTCTGAGTTTGCTTTGGGGTCGAGCAGGTGAGACACTCAGATTAAGGTGTTTTCTAAAGGATCATTTGAGGTTATGTTTACCAAATATGTTCTTCTTACCCCAGTCTCTTCTTTCATATACATTATATATATGTGTGTGTGTGTGTGTGGGTGTGTGTGTGTGTGTGTGTGGGGGGGGGGGGCTGCATTAAAACAGCCCTCTTATCTACCTTCATGCAGAGGGGAAAGTGCTCAGTTGGACCCGTTTCAGACTAACAATAACTTAACCACTGTTAAAAGCATTCAGTTGCTATTGACCAGCCACGATTAGACAATAAAACTAAGGGTCTTGTTCCTCTTAACACATTACTGTTTCCTCTGCCTGATAAAAGGCCGGGGTGTGTTGTGAGGGAAAGCCTCTTCACATGAAACCATAATGGGACTAAATGTGTGCCCCGAGCCAACCGTGCTATTACAACGTCATACTTGTGTGTTTGTTCAAGACGTTTACGACCCTGTGAGGAAGCTGAGTGATGATGCACTGTACTGGAAAGACGGACGTTTTGTTTGGAAATGTTGAGCACGAGTCCAAACGTGTACACATGTAGCATGTGTTGTGTGGTAGAGTCACACATCGTGATAATGCAATGGCTTTTGGTGTTGCGAGTTGAATGACGGAAATTAAAATAGCACACTGAGATTTCCCACGTGTTGTTCTCCATGTATGCAGCAGCAGAGGGGTTCGGAGATATAATGATACGGGACATTATTCAGAAAACAAGCTTTTTAAATTCACTTGCACAAATGTCATGTAGATATGACTTTTATCGGTGTCATGGTCTTTGTGTTTTCCTCACTTCCTGTTTTATTTTGTAAAGTTCTTTCCCCTTGTGTCTTGTTTAGTTTCACTTCCTGTCTCTGTGTGATCACCCTGTCACCCTTGTCTCATTACCGGCCCTCTCCATCTGTGTCTCGTCTGTCATTAGTGTCTGTGTGTACTTATTCCTGTCTTGTTTCATTGTTCCTTGTCGGTTCATTTGTCTTGGACTCCCATGTCGTCAATCCCCCCTGTCCCCCCTCTTCTCCCTGTCCCCCCTGTCCCGCCTGTCCCCCCTCTCCCCCCTCTTCTCCCTGTCCCCCCTGTCCCGCCTCTCTGCCTGTCGTAAGCTTTTATAATAAAGCTCTCTTTTTGTTAAACCCCTGTGTGTTATCTGCGTTTGGGTCCACCCCGTTACCCGACCCATGACAATCGGAGTGATGATTCTTAAATCTCCTCTTATCACCAGAGAAGCAAAGAGCATAAAACATTGTCAGAGACAATTTGACAATGGAGTGATAAAAGAGTCTGACACCAGCAAGATTTAGGAGCGGCAATACAGTGCGTTTGTATAAGATGTGTGACCAGGACAACGTAAACTGTAAATACTGCAAGAGATACAGCAAGCACATTTAACAAGCTATTATATATATATATACTTTATATACAAATATAAACAGGTTAAGGTAATAGTTTGATTGAAGTGTTTACATTTTTCTTATACATGATATTGCATTAGTTTGATAACTCGGTGACTGTGTAATAGTGTCACATAATAGGATGCCATGCGATCAGCTGTGAGGCTGCACACGAGGTACAACACGCTCACAATGATGACGCTAACATGCTTATGCTAAGCAAGTATAATGTTTATCATGTTCAGCATCTTAGTTTAGCCTGTTAGCATGTGGACATTTTCTAAATAGCACGAAACACCACGTACAGCTGAGGCCGATGGGAATGTCATGCAGGTGTTGCTCTCCCTGAGGTTTCTTCCATATTTCCCCCACTAATTGTGGGGTATCTTTAAAGCTGTAAAGCCCACTGAGACAAATGCATAATTTGTGATATTGGGCTATATAAATGAACTTGATTTGATTTGATGGACGACGTGTGTAGGATTGACTCATAAGCCACAGTGCCCATGTTTATCGCTTTGTCAGGAACACCTTACACAGTGCAAAGGTATGACTCACTTATTATTATTGATTGGGTTTAAATAAAGGAGTAAAACTGCTGTCATGTTGTGAGCTATGTGTATTTAATTTAGGGCTGTATTGAAAGGATTAAAGCTGCTTTTCTCAAAATGAGTTGACACTGGTTTATGAGCAGTTTGGCCAAGACTTTTATAGGCTTAATCCACCCTGCTTTTATAGCAGACAATATTTATCAGCTCCACACAAGCCTTCACTTTTATGGCCTCCAGTGACCTTTGCCCCTCTCACTACGCAAGTTTCCCCCCCGCCTCTGCTTCGAACAAAGAGTCTTCCAAACACACCAGATTGTGCAAAAAGGCAAAATATTAGTTGAACTGATTCCACTGTCGACATGTATGTTTTTTTTTTCTGTTGCTAGTCATGAGTACAATTAATCTGCTTTTGTCAAATAAACAGCCGGCAAAGATATCGGTGTTTTATTCTTACACTTGCTTCAGGCTTTTACGGGGGAAAAAAACGTCCACAGCTGAAGTGGAGACTTAGGAATCATCTTAGATGTTATAGACAGAAGACGTAATGTGGAGGCAGGCCTACGTTTCATTTTTACAAACAGGATGAATTCTGATTTCATTAAGTTTCTTAGTGTTACACAGTCCAGATGGAGTGTGAGAGTCTTTCCTGCCCTGCCCTCCCTTTGACTGGTGCTCCGACTGTCACTTGGCTGTTGTTCATTAACGTATGGACAGGTAGACCAGCCCGTAGCAAGGTGGAGGTTTATTGATCTCAGGCTTTCACTAGAGGAACAACTGGTGTGAAGACTGGGATTGTCTTTAGCATTTACGAAAACTCTTTGGGTGTTAGATCTCAGGCGAAAGTTCTTTTTTTTTTACCTGTTATCTGGATGCTGGACAATCAAGAGACTTCTGCTTAGTCACTGAAGAGTCCTGCTCACTTCTGTTTTTGGACTTATTTTGTCAATGGAGAGGATCTGTTCAGGCGGACGAATGTAAAAGCCTGCCTTCAGCCTTCTGTTTATCTGAACAGGGTTATATATATTTTTTGACATGTAGAAACAGAAAAAACACAGGAAAATCTCACAAGATGTTCAGCTCACATAGTTTACCTTACCTGGGAGTGTTAATAATGGCGGTGGTCGCCAACAAGATACTGGAAGAGTGTTTATCATCGAGGCGTCAATACACCATGAATGTTGTGCTGCTGGAGGACGACACTTATGGCTGGAGTCGACCATTTGTGCAGAAAGCCGTGGAAGAAGCCATCGAAGAGGACAGGCTGGAGAACATTAAACATGGTATGGACTGATAGTTCCTAAATAAGGAATGGACCTTACAGACAATAATATTTGATACAGTCGGCAAACAAATTGCTTAACAGAAGCCAAGATGGTTAAACTTAAGAACTTAAAAGTCAAACATGGCTGTCAGAAAGAGCCGATGTACATTTTACGAGGCAAGTGATATGGCTGGACATCAGCTTTAGATGCCTGGATGTGAAGTAATGACAGCTCCTGGAAAACCATTAAAACAGAGAACAGAGTCAAGATGGCTGCTTATGAATTTATGAACTAATTCCTCTGGTTTGAGCTCACCGCTGTTGTGTAAATGATAGAAGAATGCGGAGGATAAAATGCCTTTTTAAGACTTTTGAATGTGTTCACAGAGGAGGAGCTCTCTTTTGGATTCAGGGGTTATTTCAGATTTCCTTTTTCTTCTTCTCCTTCGGTGGATGAAACTTAACTTAATTTATTTACATTTTGTCCACAATTAAAAACTATGAATATATCGAATATGGGGGCTAGGCAGGGACTGTGTGGTTGGGTATCCTTTGAAATATTAGTATTAGTGGAGATAAGATACCTGATTTTGGTACAATACCAAAAAATACCTTTCTCAATACAGAACATTGAGAAATATAAACTTTAATTGTTGTCTATATATTGTAAATATAAACTTAAAGTTCAATAGACACTGTTGTTTCAGAGGCTAAGAAAGAACTTTAACGCTCAGCTAAATAAAATAGTCTAAAACTGGAAACATTTTGATTAAAATAAGGAACTTTTTGATGAAGGAATAAGTAATAAAGACCCGACATTCGATGCAGGACCGTTTTTGATACTCAGTGCTATGGACACCTTGTGGTTGGTCCCAAAAAGTATGGAGGTTTGGTTTGATACACAACCCTGCAGGGGCATAAAGGAAGCCTCTAGTGTACTGTATATGTGGCAGATGCATGCAGCAAAAAAGCTTGTTAGTTACACTTAAGGAGCAATACTAAAGGCAAACACATCGATTCTTCATGCCCTGGTCAATTCTCAGAGTTTTGAGTGCTTTGCTTCTACATTTGTGTCTGTAGATTTCTACTAAATGTATTAAAAGCATTAGATAATGCCTCATTTGCATATTTAAACATAAACTTGTGTCACTCAAAGTAATTGTCTTACTGCAACTGTCTCTTATGTTTTCTCCAAATGAATTTTCTCTCATATTCTGAGCCAGAAATCTCCACTTCAGTATCACTTACATACACCAAACCTTCCAGTTTCATTCTTATCTATATTCTGAAGGTTTGTACTGAGGGGTTTGTTCATATATCATTCATAGCCTGATTTATGTAACATTTTTATTCCTAAAAAACATGGCAAAAATATATTTATTTATGGCTGTTTCTATAGTGACACAAAGAGATATCCAAAATCCCCTCTGTATAAACCTTTTGTGACATATTTTCCTCTTTTGGCAGAGCCTAGCTGTTAGTGTTTGTGCTAAGCTAGGCTAAGACTTGTCACAGACTAATCCTCTATAGCCTGCTTAGTACTTTGAGATAAATCCTTTAAAACGTTTGGCTCGTTATAAGCAGGAGCTACGCTGCTGAAGTAAGAAGGTTCAAGTAGTATTCTATTCATACAACAAAAAAAAAGCTAAATACAGCATAAAGCAGAGGTTCCAAACCCTTTTCATCAGGTCTATGAAAGGCTTGTTGTGTCAGGAGCAACGAGCATAAACTTCTTTAAATCCATGGGAATGAAAGTGTTCCTTGTTCCTTCTCCCCCAAACACACATGTGACTTTACAGCATATGATTTCAACTCTTAGTAATATTTCTTCCATGCTGCTGCTGAAAATTGAATTCTAGAAATTCTGTAAGGGAGAAATCAAAGGCCCAATGTAGACCAGCGGACGATAAAATCAGTCTAATCTAATCTTACCAGCCCAAAGAGATTAATGAGTTCAATTTTTATTTTAATACCTCTTATCTTCTTTCCATGACCCAAGATTTAAACTTCACGTTGACGGCTAACTACAACGGGTTCAACACCACCGTGTACAACCGGCAGGGCTGTGGGAGCAGCACCTGTGAGGGAGTGGCAATACTCAAGACACTGCATGTGAGTGTGGTCAAAAGATGTCAAACCACGAGACGCCTCAAGTGTGTTTAAAGGTTTTCTTTTAGTGCGGTCAAATTAATCAAGGGCGTGGTGGTAAAAATGCTTTAGGTGAAGAGGCACTGAGAGGCTTAGAGACGCGTCTGAGACAACTTACGTCCCTGAGAGCGAGAAGCCCGAACGTCCTGTTGTCTGCTTCCATCTTATCTGTCTCCTCTTTCTTATTTCTAAAGGATGCACAGTCATAACAAGTTCCCTTTAGTGGTTCGATAGTTTATTATCCCTAGATTAGTCTTTAGCTGGCACAGTTACATGCCTCTTGCTACATAACAGGATAGTCCAAATTATAAATGACTCATTTAGTCAAACTATGTCCAGGACAGTTACAAGAAAGAAAATGTGAATTATCAAAAACTTCAACAATAAAAGTACATTTTTACTGTCAGCGCCTCACAGTCAATGATCAACCATTTCCCTGCAGACTCACCATTGTGCACCAACAATATCACCATTACAGGTGATGCCATCATAGTAGTAGAGATGTTAATATCGCAGCCTAAATAGACCAACATGCAATGTAGCCACAGCATAATCTCTGTTGAGCTTCTAATAGATGCAGCTCTACTCAGATTTGTCTGAATAGTATCTGACCCTGGCAGTGGCAGTGCTGTGGTTTCACACTCACAGTATAAGTCCTCTGTGATGACAGAATTACTACATGTCCTGTATCTTTCTGCAGAATGACGGTAATGTTGGATGTGTCATGCTGGGGCCTTCCTGCACTTACGCCACCTTCCAGTTAGTGGAGTGAGTATGACTCTGTTTTTCTGTAATTACCACCAAACAACTGTCTGATTTCTGAGCACCCCCCCGCCCAACGTTGTCTACCCCAGTGATGAAATTGGCCTGAGCCTGAGCATTCCCATCATCTCAGCTGGGAGCTTCGGCCTCTCGTGTGACTACAAGCCCAAACTGACCCGAATTCTGCCTCCGGCTCGCAAGATCTCGGACTTATTTGTCAATTTCTTGAAGACAGAATTGACATTTAAGGATCCTTGGACGCAAGTCTATGTCTACAAGAAGTCCATCAACGTAACTGAGGACTGCTTCTGGTGAGACGACACAGGCTGCAACTCACCTGATTCACCTGTGTAGCTTCGTCCAGTGCTACAGCTTGTGTCACCTCTTTGTTTTATCTCCGTGCTTTTGCCACAGGTACATCAATGCATTGGATGCACCCTCTGCCAGCTTTGCCACGCAGACAAAGAGAGAGATGCTGCGTAGAGAGGAGGATCTGAAGGCCGCACTCAGCGCTAAGAAAAGACACAGCAACAGTGAGTATTTGTTTAAGATTGTTCGAGTTACATCTCAATGTGTCACCTATTTCTTCCTGACCTGTGTCATTCCTCCAACAAAGCTTGAAAACCAAACGACTATGTTGATCTGAAACACTAATATTAAAGATCCCTCCAGACACAGAATGTAAAAATACTCTTCTATGAGTAATATTAAGTTTAACTTGGTTTTCCAACATTACAAATAAAGAACCCTGGAACTGTGTAAAGGGGCTTGAAGCACATGTACTGTTTCTCTCTCTTGTGGATCTGGCCTCGCCAGGTTGATACTGAATGAGTATTCTTGTGTTTATTATTCTTTGTCCATTGTTAGTCATTTGGAGAACAAAACCTATGGAGGTGGTGGTGCTATGTAGGAGTTGTGCTTATTTGGTACCCCTGCATTTGCATGTGTACAGCTCAAACATTTCCCTTCCTGACATAGTGAAACTGGTTTATCTATTTCAGTTTTCATCTTTTGTGGGAGCCCTGGCGACGTTGCTTCAATAAAGGCGAAGGTGGGCCCGATTGATGAGAACATCATGTTCATTCTCCTCGACATTTACAAGTAAGCCGGTCTACGTTTTTGCTCACCAAGCTCACCAGAATATTCTGTAAAACCTGTAGAGGTGTGACATTTCGACTGTATAGAAGTAATACTGTTCACGGTGACACCCTTAACCTTCCTCCAGCCCTGAGTATTATGTCAACACAACGTCCAGTAAGGCTATGCAGGATGTACTGGTGATCACTCTGCCACAGAGGAACTACACCTATGGATCAAACTCAGCCCAAAACAACACGGTGAGCAGCATCTCAAACAGGCTTGTGCATGGAAAATAAATGCAGAACTCTTTTTTTTCATTTATCTCTCTATTTCATGTGCAGATAAATGACTATGTGGCTGGGTATCATGACGGGGCTCTGCTGTTTGGCAAAGTGCTCCGAGAGACGATGCTCCGTGAGCGTCGTACCACAGTCTATGATGTGCCTCTGAGTGACAACCCCTTTGGAAACGTCACCTTTGAGGGTACGTATCAGTGACAGCTCACGGTCAGACACACGATGAGGGGTCAGAATGGCAACGCAAAAGAAATGTTAGAAAGTTCTTGCTTTTGTTTTATGCTCCGTTGTATTGTTGCCTGGCGATGCAGTCATGAGATGATATGAACACTGTTCTGTACCTGTAAACGAGGTTGATCCAAGGTTGCCTTCATGAGTATGATGAAATGTAAAGCAAACCTCATTAAAACTGCAAGAGGCCCTCGCACCTCCCGCGCATCGGCGGTAATTCTATACAATTATATTGTAATTATGCTATTTCCAGATAATTAAAAATGTTTTCTTTCTTTTGTGTGTGCGTGTGTGTGTGTGTATTTGCTTCAAGCAGGTATGGGAGGACACTATGTGATCGATGAGTATGGTGACAGGGACGTTAACTTCTCTATTATTTACACATCAACTGTCACTGGCAAGGTGAGAGGATTGTCCATTCAGTCGAGTTGGGACAGTCAATGTGGACATTTGTTTTTATACTTTACCTGTCTCTTTCTTTGTCTCTCTCTCTGTCTCCCTCTCTCTCTCTGTCTGTCTCTCTCTGTCTCTCTCTGTCTCCCTCTCTCTCTCTGTCTGTCTCTCTCTGTCTCTCTCTGTCTC
>CALSBV010008335.1:114422-125070 GCA_943590825.1 Bovichtus diacanthus | reverse complement strand
CACAAATTGTTACAAATAATTAGAGTTCCTCTTTTTAATGGGTCTGGAGTACTTTATGTGGTCGCCTAGGGCAGAGGGGCCGTGGGAGAATTTTCCTGTCTAGATTGTTTGATGGATATTTTGGGAAGATGACTGCCAGACAGGTTTTTCGCTCCCCCACTCCATAAAGGAATTTTAATATTAGAGTTATGCTGAAGAAAGCATGGGTTGGAGGATTTGTTATTCTATCACAATTATATTCATTTATAGTTCATTCTTTTTGTTTTCGAGACTGTGTAGTCTCGAAGGGGGGAAATATGTGGTGTATAACCTGGCAATACACAATGTTTATTTTCTTTATCATGGAGGAGTACTGAAGTTGTTGTTTGGGATACATTCCTATGTAAGGGATCCTGAGGAATGTTGGAAGGAGCCTCTCCACTACACACTAGGGAATAGGACATGTGTCTTTACTTAATAACATGTGGGTTACATTGGTCACCCATATAGGTACCTCAGAGGACCTGCTAGGGGTGAGGTGGTCTCTGTGCCCTATAAATAACAGGGACAGAGTGATGTAAGGGAGAGGATTCATTTTGGCTTGGGATCCTCACATCGCCTGTTTTTGGTGTTTGATGCTGTGCTACTTGTAATAAACCTTTTATATGCAACGGAGCCGGTGTCAGAACATCATCATCACAACATCACGACGAAAGAAACTACACACGCTCCATATGTGCCTTTGGGATGATGAAAAGCAGGTTCACGGCCATCTTCCTGCAAGCGCTTGAGGTGCACCACACCTTTGTGCCTCATGTAAGTTATCACTCAAAATTACTTTTTATAATACTGATAAGTAGATCTTACATGAATTATTTTTCAGGAGGCATAATATATATATTCTTTTTCTTGTCATTTTACGCTTTCAGTTCATAACATTTGCCTTGGTGCTGGAGACATCGCGGCCCCAGAGGATAAGCCTGTGGAGGATGTGGTAGAGGATGAGGGGGAGAATGGTTTGAAGGCAGTCAGTGGTGTGCCTTGGCGGGACCAGCTGTCTGCAGAGGTGTCTGCCCCATGAACCACAACTATTGTTAAAATGAGTAAAACAATTGTAAAGCTGTTGCTAACGCTTGTTGGTTTTTTTTATAATACATTTGCTTGTTGAAATATTTTGTGGTGAGATTTCTTTGGTCAAAATAATGCTCTTTTATTCTTCCCTGCTTCTGAAAACATCTTGGTGAAATGGCAGTCGTCGATTGGGCCAGCCCTGCAAACCCACTCAATGGACAATGTGATGGACAGTGGAGGGGCATCCACATACACACTCAAAAAAGATCCTGGTGTCACCAGGGTCTTTTTTGTGGCAGCCTATCCAAGTCCAGCAGCACCACCAGGGACTCCCTGCTCAGCCAAAATGTATCTTTATATAGTGTAAATGTTGTTATATTGTTTTATGTGTTCATCAGTTTATAAAAAATCATTAAATCATTTTCTTTGTTCAATCATTCATTTCCATTCAGTTATAGTTTGTGTAAATAAAATAAACAATATATTCATCATTCATTCATTCATTCATTCATTCATTCATGTGTATTATTTATTTACATTTGATTTATCAATAAATTTCTCCAGCGAGAGAAGAGTTTGTCCATTCTCTCCCTGCTCTCCTATGCTCTCTTCTCTTCTATCTCCCTCTGCCACCTCATGTCCTCCTTCATAAACTCCAGCAGCTCATCTTTCCTCTCTTTCTTCTCTTTTTCTTTCAGCTAGCTGGCCCTGGCTGGCTTTCTTCTTCCTCCTCCTCATCCTGGTCACCCACTGCTGTACTTAGCCCTGATGTGTCCTCAATGATGGAGGCAATTAGGACAGGGGGGTTGATTGAATGCCTCTGTCCCAAGACCTCATCCATGAGGGCAAACCACAGCCAAGTTGTAGCAGTGGGTTTCCCACTCACACCCTCTCCTGACCCTGGATACTTGCAATCCTAAAGGCAGAGGAAAATCAAACATAACACACAAAAAACAGCAGCAGCTCAACAAATATCAACCAAAGTATTTAATAATTCGTAACACAAACAATTTGTATTTATTTTTAATTGTCCCACTTCTTTTTTGCTTGCAGGGGAGTGACTTTCCCCTACATTCCCATTTTCTCCAAAATTGTCCTAATCACAGAGAATAGAAGAGAAAAGAGAAACAATTCTGTATATTGTTAACACAGTATAGATGCAAACTTAGGAAGATTGGAAAAGGTGGCAGCAGGACAGACAGACCCTGAAGTACAAATGATCAAATGGAGATATAACAAAGGGGATATTGTTGCCTTACTTCCAAGCTGTAGTAACAGAAAACTTTGCCCCAGTGATAAGGCTTTCATTCAGCGCCCTCAGTTTAATAAACTGAGCTGTATGCTCTTTGCTCCCTAAAACAAAACAAAATGTTAGAGTTTAGCTATACACTATAGCTATACTAAACAAAAGCAGATTAAGTAGCAAAATAAGTACACATATTATAAATAATATAGTATGTATAATCAATCACAACGATTGCACTGGACTTTAAGTGATATTCAACTGTGAGAATACTAAGCTACTGAGTTGAAACAACCTGTCAAATGTGTTCACCACGGTCCATTTGTGTACATAATATGAAGTATAAATTATCTATACAGTCGCCACAATCTATGTAAAATATAAATCAATATTTAAAACTCTTAGGTTTGAACGTCAAGTTCTTAAAAGTTTTACTTTTAAAGGCTGTAACTTAGGTTAGATGCCGCCAGCCAATTTGCATAATACAGCCGCTCCTCGTAGCTAGCTTAACTAGCATCGCCATCATTTTAGTGAAAATGTGATGTTTTAATGTCCTTTGGCTTTTTAACATTTTATTAAGCATGTATCTCCATGCTACACATGACTGAAAAAAAAATTACAGTTTACCTCCTTTTTTTGACAGAAGTCTAAGGGAGTAAATTGGGGAACCAATGGTCTCTTACCCACTTCCTACCGACCTGGCGCCCTTGCCCAGACCAAACCCATCTTCAAACTCTGCCTTTATTTTGATCTTAACTACACACCTGGCTGTTTCAGCAGCCTCGACGGAGTGGCTGGGAGGCGGGGTTTAGGGAAATAGATGTTGAAGATCACTGGATGATCCAGGTAATTTTATCACTTTTAGACTACTGTCTAGCCACTTTCAACAACAGCAACTTTCATAGGTATGAACGGTAACCAACGCTGTAATCAGTTGTGTTTATACATCCATGCTTCATACCCCCCTACTTCAGACACCCTTATTTGGACCTTCAAACTCAGCCTTCATTTTGATCTCAACTACACACCTGAAAAGTTTTTTTGACTACATATCAAGCCAGGGGCTTAAAGTGGGGGCATGGCTGGCCCTAGGACTTAGGCTAGGCCCTAAACAAGATTTTGTTTGTGGTCCCAAACACTCCCGTTAAACCTACAGTTTAATCAAAATGGCCACTTGAGGCTGCCTCCAAAAGGGAGCAATCTTTATAGACCCCCATGTTAAAATGTCTAACTTTGCAGCAGAAGTAAACATGTTTACAGCCTGGTACAAAAAACAGTTTTGGTCTCTTTAGCTAATTTTCCTATTCATGGCACTGTAGGGGTGGTGAACTTTTATACAACTCACCCGTTTTAACTATATTAAGGCTTCAAGTTACGCAGTATTAGGGGCAAGGCTGCTAAGAGTGACAGTTGGGTAATATCTTGGGTCGCTAATTGCTTGCCGTCTGCTCTGCTTGCGTTACCTGGGAGTTAGATGGTGGCGTCACTGCCAGGATGGCCATCAAAATCACCCATCAAAATCCCATGGGCGACATCCAACACTACTTCCATATTTTATACAGTCTATAATATAAACAACATATACAAAATTGAGAAGTTAAGAAGCAATTAACAATTGCAAAGTATTTTAAATTATAAATAATAAAGTCAACATATTTGAACAATAAAAGCATCAAACTTGCACATAACTAGTAGATAACCTGAAATCTCTGACGATGTTCCCTCAGCAACAGTCATGTCAGTTTACAAGGTAGCTGGTACTGGTACAGCAGAGGTTGTTCCTAAATATGTTAATCACGTCCCAGAAAAGATCATACCTTAGATTATGATTATTTTTTAAATAAAGGCTGGAAGAAATTTTCTCTGTTAAATGTATCTCCCAGTCATATTTATTCATCACACAACAAATGCAATCTTATTGAAATAGGATAAAACT
Organism: Bovichtus diacanthus; assembly: GCA_943590825.1. Classification (NCBI taxonomy): domain Eukaryota; kingdom Metazoa; phylum Chordata; class Actinopteri; order Perciformes; family Bovichtidae; genus Bovichtus; species Bovichtus diacanthus. The sequence goes on along the minus strand of CALSBV010008335.1, from coordinate 120,841 downwards.
ATCCAATTATGTCTGAAACCATAACCATAAGCCTTAAACAATTCGGGGCAATATGGACATGTTATGTATTGAAAGAATAAATCAAAACACAAATTTAATGATGCAAGAAAACATTGGTAGCAAGTTAACAAGCAAAGCTAGCCTTTATAAATTAAAAATGATCGATGCTTGTAATAATACATAACTTTACTTTCTAGCCAGTTCAGTTCAGAATCAGAATTAGAAAACCTTTATTTGTCCCACAGCGGGGACATTTAGAGCGCTTCAGCAAAGGGACAGTGCAGATAAAAGGGCAATATAAAATAAGTACAAAGTAAGTACAAAATAAGTACAAATTAAAATAAAAAAACAACAACCATGGTAAAATAATTAGCAGCATAATACAGTAAGTGAACATGTAAGAGTAATACACTAGCAGCCAGTAATAACAATAATAAATACAGTTGAGCTAACAAGCAGTAAAAAACAACAAGCTTGTTCTAATGAATGTTCTAAATGTTATAATACCTAATTTCTAGCCAGTTTAAAACAGGTTTCTTGACAGGTTAAAAGTCACTGTGCCTAGGTCAATCAGATTAAACAAACAATGACATAGCCAACCTTTATCCTGTGTTCATTCAACAAGTCTAGTCCTAAATTTTCTTTTAGGAGCCATGTTTTATTGCCGAACAAGCTGACTCAACAAGTTGGCGCTGCTGCATAACAACAAAACCGTTGACCCAACATGATGACGACTTCTCCACTTCCAACACCCTAGCTGCCTTCATTTTGATCTGAAGGCAAGGGGGGGGGGGGGGGGGGGGGCAATGGCCACTTCCACCATGTAACTATGTAAGTGTGTTTATTTGTAACTTGCAACACTGTAACAGTAAGCTGAGAAAGTGTTGTGTTAAAAAAGCACAGAAAACGCAAGCAGTTGAGTGATGTTGGGCAGCGGAGTTGGGGCGCACTTTAAAAATGTATACCTTCTTCACTGATTTGAAAGAAAATATCCAAGGAAAAGAATATAAAGAGGTCAAACCTAGCGGCAAATCTTCTGTCTGTGTCTCCTTAATGCAAATTGTCGACAAAGACGAAAAGAAAGTTTAAAGTTTCAGTAAACATAGGCACTTTGTATCTCTCAAAGCAAGTCAGGCCATGTGAAAGAAAAGTAGTTAGGATGTTTAAAACGCCCACATTCACACAGAGTTATTGCAGACAATATTGGACACAGGAGCAACACATGTGAGATGTGAAGGCCTTTCTTAAAGGCTTAAAACAAGAATGCGAAATGAGGGGGAATATTAAACTGGAGATTGTCTAATCTGTGCCTTGTGCATTTCAAGACATTTAGTCAATTTTGCTTGAAAGACATTCTACAGCTCCTTGTGCAATTCCTTCAGTCTTTCTAGCAGGCAACTGGAGAGCTCAGTGGCTCTTACTACCCTAAAATTAACTAGGTGGCCCTCTGGAAAACCCCGCTGATGACCCATTGCAAAATGACCCCAGCCGATCCAGTCCCCTTGAGATACTGAAGTGGAGGTGAGATGTAGCCTAATTTTTCTCTTCTAATTTCTAGAAGTATGTATGTACTGTGTGTATGTATGTATATATATATATATACTGTATATACATATGTATGTATAAATGTATGTATATTTGTATTTGCAGGTGACCTGCTGTGGCCAATATTTAAGCAGTTTAAGCTGTTCACCTTGACGGAGAGGGAGGATATGTATGAAAGCCCGCGTAGAAAGGTGGCAAACTTCCCCCCATCTGAAAAAGCTACAACTGAGCCTGAAATGACGGCCCAGCAATAGCAAAAGAAAGATTAAAAGGAGATGGCCAGCACCAGCATCGCTCTTCAGCCAGTGGGATGACATCCTGGATGAAGACCTTGACACAGGACCAGATGAGCCCACAATGCCAAATGATAGAGACATCCTTGCATTTTGGAAACACAACCACAATATATTCCCATCAATGGCACTACTGGTAAGAAAAATGCTTTGATGGCAATTTATTTTCCTACCCATTGGGTCAATATGTTAAAATAGAAATAATATATAATATATACTATGTACTATATAGTATTATAATAGTTTTTTTGTAAGCAAAGTTTTATAGCCTATATTTATATTAGCCTATACCTAAAGGCAGTGCTCTGACTATTTACAAAAGCATTTTTTTGTTCATTAATGCAATATTTATTTGTTTGTTTTTATTTACTTATTAAGTTTCTGTTGCGACTACTGTATATCCATAAACAAAAGTTTCTATGTTGACATGAATTGTATGGTTTTGGGTGGAGCAGAGAGTCAGAGGATTATTGTTTTCTATTCTATTTACAGATGGTGGAGGGACACAGCACCATCGTAAAGAATCTTGGTGTTATCTTTGATCAGGTCATGTCCTTTAACACCTACATAAAACAAACTTCAAGGACTGCCTTTTTTTTATCTATATAACATTGCAAAAATCAGAAAACTAATCCATGCATTTGTCACTTCTCGGCTGGATTATTGTAATTCCTTAATGTTAGGGTTTTAGGCACTTCACTCACTCGCATAGTGCCTTACAATGCCACTTAGCTGTTGTAAAATCACTGTAATTTACGGCCTCTCATGGCTAATTGCTTAAATTTACCATTAAAATCATCTTTTGAATAGGAGAAAAAAATAAGGTGAAAGGACAAAACCCTGCAGTGAGCCAGTGGAAGTACAAATTGATTTAATTCCTCATGGCTCAAAGTATGATAGGGTTCAATTTATCTGCAATTGTATTGTTAAAGCCTAATCATGCCTGTCTCACTGCTCACTTTACTTTTTATTTACCTCACTCCTTCAAATTGAATGCAATTTATTTTCCTACCTCACGCCTTTTTAAATAAAAATGTATTATCACCCTTAATCCTTCTCCATTACGTTTTGATTTAGGCACATGCTGGTTTTTTAACTTCAGCTAGCAAACACTTTTATTTGCATCATAAGCACAGCTGGGCGTCTTGCTTGAATGCTAACCCGTGGCTAATTCATTCGGTGCCTAATTAGCCAGTTAATGAGCTACACCAACAAGCCAGGAATTGTGAGTGCGGACACCGATACTTGCTAATTAACACTAACATATATATAAAATAATAGTAAAATTTCACTTACCAAAGAACAGACTTCATGTCTTCATGTTTTAACCGCAGAGCATGCCATATTATTAGTCTGTTATTTGCATGAATAATTCTCCAAAAAGGCACAGACCCTACAAACAGGGTCGTAAGGTTAAGTTCACTGACTCAAATTAGCTGAGGTGACACCAAGCAGAGTAGACAGCCATCCAGAGTTGTGATTCCTGCTGATGAGCTCGCCGCATCTGCCCCACCCGAAGGAGCGCTCTCTCCAAGTCTTTTTATGCAATTTATTTTACTTTAATATTTTCTCTAAACGCCAAATTTCTCTGTTTTTATCTGGAGCATCCAATCCAGAAACCTAGCTTCTGCCATACTCCTAGCTACTGCTCTGTCGCTATGGTCTCTCCCATGTGGTAATTACTCTCAGTGCCGGAAGGGGTAGACAAATGCTCCAGCTTTAATGTTAAAATGAAGATAAAATCAAGAATGTTTGAGACAGGCATGGTAGAGTTTTCAATGAAGCTGAAACTGTTTTATCAGAGAAGCAAGTTTGGAAAAAGGTCTTTCTTCACCATTGCACTGAACACTCTTTTCTTTGTAACCTATCTGCATTTTACATTTAAGCTATATAAAAAGCTTTTTCTTCTATATGGCAGTGCTGCTTCCTGACTAGGCTTTCTACATGAAGACATTGCATTAAAAGTGCAGGTCCTGCTGGGTCTTGGTGAACTTGTCAAAGAAATATTCGATAAGAGTCCTTGGGCTGGCACAGGTATTCATTGAGGCTGTCTATTAAGCTGCCTTCACATGATAAGAAATGTTCTCTGCACTCACCGCGGGTAGGACGTAGAGCCTTGCATTGAAGGCAACTTGTTAAACTTGTTTCTATGGTTACCTCACCTGCTTGCCTGGGCTGCGTCACACAGCTGTTATCTCATTGGTTGTACTTTGGAAGGTCAAAGTTGAAATAATTTGAACTTTAAACGCAGTACTCTGTGTTAGGAAAACAACAGCACAGCCAGTGCAGAGCGGTTTTACTGCTGATCATGTAAAAGCAGCTTAAGAGTAAAGAAAGTATAAAAGAGCATTCATACTTCAGAGTTTCAGATAAAGATTGTCCACTGTCAAGTAGGTTGAGAATCAGCATTCCTACCCTGCCAGTGAATAGCTGATGTACCAAGAACATACTATAAGTATTAAAAACCCTGTATGTAAAGTTTCCAGTGTAATAGATGTGAAGGTTATAAGCTCTGACTAAGGAATCTTCGTGAGAGATTCCTATTGGATGGTGATACCGGACATTGTGATGGTATTAACATTCTAATATTCTTAAAACAGTATAAGCTACAAATATGAGAAACTCAGTCAAGAAGCTATGTGCTGCATTAATTACATGATAAATGATCAATGTATAGTCAGTATATATAAGTATAAACAATAAAATAATTAATGATTAAAGTATAATCAATCCAATCCAATAGTGTATAAAATGTAAATGTATGATTTAAATGTACAAACCCCAATTCCAATGAAGTTCGGACATGTAAAACGTAAAAAAAAAACACAATACAATGATTTGCAAATCCTTTTCAACCTATATTCAATTGAATACTGTCATGTTTTGTGTTGTGCTTGTGCTTCCTGTTTTATTGTGTTAACTGCATGTTCCCTCTCATGTCTGTTGTTCCTATTTCTGGTCCCCAGCTGTCTCCACTCTGTTCATTAGTGTCTCCACCTGTGTCTCGTTATCCCCTCCCACTGCTAGTGTATATAGTCTGTGTGTTGTTTGTCCCTTGTTGCCAATTTGTCTTTGTTCAATCCCGTCTTCCTGATTCCCCAGCTTCCTCAATCCTGTTTCCGTGACCTGACTCCGTCTTCGCCTGAACCCTACTCGGTTTGCCGCTACGTCAAACTTCCATGTTTTTGATCCCTGTGTTTCCCCCCGTGTTCCCTCGTTCCTTTCATGGTTCATGGTTTCAGCTTTTTGCCTGTCTGTAGTGTTTGTTTTTTTTGTAGGCTTTTGGATAAAGCTTTTTGTTAAACTCTCCTTCGGTTATCTGCATTTGGGTCCTCCTCATTACCTCACCCTTGATAGTATGAACTGGCCACAAGATGGACCCAGCAGATAATTTTGACGAGGAGATGATGGATCTTTCATTCACTTTGATATGCCTCATCGAGGAGTGGAAGAGAGCCCCCTTTAGGGAGGTCAAAGGGGTGGCGCTCAGCATGGCCCACAGAAGTGGTGGAGAAGCCTTGGTTATTCAGCTCTTTGCCGGACTATCTCAAGGCCTTTCTCGACACCCCTGCTCCAGACTCTGACCCTTTTCTCGGATCTCGCCTGGCCCTGGGAGGGCCTCTGAGTCTTCAGAGAGCTTCCAGGCTTAAGAAGAGGAGATCCGGCCGTCCCAGAGGTGGTCAGAAGAACTCTAAATCTGCCCGTCAGTCCCCTGTTCCCGCTTGGTGACTATCTCCGGCCTGATCCTGCTGTCGCTGATCGAGCCCTCTCCCAGTCCCCTCAGTCCCCTGTCAGAGCCCTCTCCCAGTCCACTCAGTCCCCTGTCCGAGCCCTCTCCCAGGCCCCTGCCCGAGCCCTCTTCCAGGCCTCTGTCCGACTTCAGTGGAGGTTCCACTGTGGCCTTCAACCCCCTGAGCGCCCTGCTGAGTGCCTGTTTTTGGAAATAATGGACGTCGTGTCCTCCAGGCTAAAGAGGAAAAGGACCATCCAGATTGTTGTCCACGCAAAGTTCAAAAGCCAGCATCTGTGATGGTATGGGCGTGTGTTAGTGCCCATGGCATGGATAACTTGCACATCTGTGAAGGTATCGTTAATGCTGAAAGGTACATACAGGTTTTGGAGAAACATATGCTGCCATCCAAGTAACATCTTTTTCAGGGATGTCCCTGCTTATTTCAGCAAGACAATGCCAAGCCACATTCTGCACATGTTACAACAGTGTGGCTTCGTAGAAGGAGTATGGGTACTGGCCTGCCTGCAGTCCAGACCTGTCTCTCATTGAAAATGTGTTGCGCATTATGAAACGCAAAATACGACAATGGAGACCCCGGACTGTTGAGCAACTGAAGTCGTACATCAAGCAAGAATGGGAAAGAATTCCACCTACAAACTTTAACAATTAGTGTCCTCAGATCCCAAACGCTTATTGAGTGTTGTTAAAGGGAAAGGTGATGTAACACAGTGGTAAACATCCCCCTGTCCCAGCTTTTTTGGAACATGTTGCAGGCATCAAATTCAAAATGAGTGAATATTTGCAGTGAAGGTCGGGGACCTCGACGGACCAGACCTGGGCGGCAAAGG
>CALSBV010008335.1:103570-114022 GCA_943590825.1 Bovichtus diacanthus | reverse complement strand
CCCGACCCCGGATAAGCGGTTGAAGATGGATGGATGGATGAATATTTGCAAAATCAGTTTGAACATTAAATATCTTGTCTTTGTAGTGTATTCAATTGAATATAGGTTGAAAAGGATTTTCAAATCATTGTATTCTGTTTTTTATTTACGTTTTACACAATGTCCCAACTTCATTGGAATTGGGGTTTGTATAACCATGTTAAAATGAACAGATGAATGTAACTGTAGGAAAAGATGACAAACACATTTGGCAATAACAAGTCCAGGGGGGCGAGCCAGCATACGCCCAAAAAAACAAGCTGTTTTAGGAGTGATAAGGAAATAGGCAATGTCTTAATACATGAGAGGGGTAGAAACAGCGGGGAGCAGAGACAGGCAAAGAATATAAAAGAAAACTGAGTGACAGGGTGCTTCCTTGGTCCAATCCACGGAGATCGGAGATTTGAGCTTCCCTACCATCGAAGAGAGGACTTTGAAGAAATATCCAAGTTGCTGAACAATGGACCGAAGCAAGCAAAAAAGAGGGCTTTTAAATCAGACAACAAGGACAAGGAGCTGAGGATTGTACACAGAGAGCTGAGAAATAAGATGGAGGAGCAGCTGCAGCAGAGGAATGTCAGCGGAGTCTGGAGAGGCCTTAAATCCATCTCTGTGTTCAAGGAGTCAGACTCTCAGCCCAAGGGGGACCTAAAGTGGGTGAATAACTTGAACATTTTCTTCAACAGATTTGATTAGTCAGGCACCCCTCCCTGCTAAAACCCCCATCAACTGTACTGCCAGGTTATGGCCCTGTTACCCCCCCCCCCCCCCCCCCCACCCCCCCCCCCCCTGCCCGCCCGGTTGCCCCCCCCCCCCCCCCCCCCCCCCCCCTACTTCCATCTACTCTCCTCCCCCAACCCATAGCGCCCAGCCACTTAACACACACAATCTGTCTCCTGTTTTACCCCCCCCACCTACTACCTGCACTTTGTCCCTCACAACAAACCAGGTGAGGAGTGAGCTCAAGAGGTGTAAGGTCAAGGCTCCTCAAATCCTGTGCAGACCAGCTGTGCGGGATAGTGGAGTACATCTACAACCTGAGCCTGAAACAAGGGAGGGTACCACAGCTGTGGAAAACATCCTGCGTGATTCCTGTACCAAAGACCCCTCGTCCCAAGGACTTCAATATCTACAGGCCGGTGGCACTGACATCGCAGCTGATGAAGACCCAGGAGAGGCTGGTCCTTGATCACCTTCAGCCCTTTGTGAGACCATCAATGGACCCGCTGCAGTTCTCCTACCGGGGTGGATGACTCTGTCATCTACCTCATACAGAGATCCTTCTCTCACCTGGAGAGAGCTGGCTGCACTGTGAGCATCATGTTCTTTGATTTCTCCAGTGCCTTGAACACCATCCAGCCCTTGCTGTCACAGTTCTGCTCCTCCTCACCTCACCTGCCAGCCACTTCCACCTCATCACCTCACCTGCCAGCCACTCCTACCTTGTTACCTCACCTTGGGCTCAAGCTGCAGCCAATTCCCAATCGAACACTTATTTAAGCCTCCTCCTGACAGAACCTCTTTGCCAGATTGTACTTTGTGTCATGCAAGTCTCTCCAGCGTTTCTTCCTGCACAGATCTCCCGGTACCGACCCTGCCTGTCCCCGACCTGCCTGCTTTGCCCTTTTCCTGATCTTGCCTGTCTCGGACCTGTCTGCCTTGCCTGTGTCATGACCCTCTGCCCGGCCTCGACTACCCTCCTGCTTTCTTCCAGTTGGTTTGTCTCCGTGATTGTTATCATCGCTCTGTGTGATCAGCTGTAACCTGTTCTGGGCTGATAATAAACGTTGTTACCAACTATCCTGGATATCTTGTATGCTGCATTTGGGTCCTGCATCGTTCTGTGACACTTGCTCTTGGGGGACAAGCTACAGCGCTCAGGGGTGGATCACCACCTCACCACCTGGATCCTAGACTACCTCACCAACCGCCCACAGTACGTGAGGACCTGGGAGTGTCAGTCAGACATGATTCTCTGCAGCATGGGGGGCCCCAGAGGAAACGGTTCTGGCTCCGTTTCTCTTCACACTCTACACTGTAGACTTCACACACAACACAACAAAATGTCACCTACAGAAATTCTCTGACGACTCTGCTATGGTCATCTCAGATGGGGACGACAGGGAGTACAAGGAATTTACTCAGGATTTTGCTCTCTGGTGCCAGTAGAACCACCTCCAGCTCAATGCAGGGAAGACAAGGGAGCTTGTGGATTTCAGAAGGCACCAACACTCTCCACCCACACCGGTGAACATCCAGGGACCGGACATTGAGATTGTAAAATCTTACAAGTTCCTGGGTGTTCACCTGAACACCAAACTGGACTGGTCAGATAACTCTGGCTCTGTACAAGAAAGGACAGAGCAGACTCCACCTGCTGAGGAGACTGAGATCTTTTGGAATGCAGGAGGCAGTCCTGAGGACCTTTGTCGACTCTGTGGTGGCATCAGCCATCTTTTATGGCATGGTCTGCTGGGGCAGCAGCAGCATCTCGGCTGCTGACAGGAAAATACTTAACAGACTGGTAAAAAAGGTCAGCTCTGTCCTGGGGAGCCCTCTGGACACTGTGGAGGTGGTGGGAGACAGGAGAATGATGGCCAAGCTGTCGTCCCTGTTGGACAACATGTCCCACCCCCTCCAGGACACTTTGTCAGCACTGAGCAGCTCCACCAGTGACAGGCTGCTTCACCTGCGGTGTCACACTGAGAGATACCTTGTCCTTCCTTCCTGCAGCGGTCAGACTGTACAACCACCACAGCCCCTGGTAGACCACCACACACTCAATGCGGGCTGTAACACCACTGTCCCACCGCCCATGTGCAATACACCCTGTTACTATTTCTTATTGTGCAATACATCCTTTTTTACTATGTAGTATTATTACTGGCTGCTAGTGTATATTACACTCACATGTTCACTTACTGTATGTTAAACCGCTACTTATATTACCACGGTTGTTTTTATTGTAATTATTTTATATTGCCCTTTTATCTGCACTGTCCCTTTTTGCTGTTGTAGCGCTGTAAATTTTCCCACTGTGGGACAAATAAAGGTTTTCTGATTCAGAAACTTAATAAGTAGATTAGACCCACTACAGCAGTCATATTTTGATACTTTTATACTAAAATTAAGTAGAAATCTTAGAGGATAGATTTGTGTTTTATAATCAATTTGAGCGATTATGCTTTGCTCTTGCTTAAACTTGAATAAAAACTGATCGTTTGGATTTAAAGAACAATTGTGGACATTGAGAATCAATATCTATTAATGGTAATAAAACACAAGGCTTGCCAGATGCGAAGAGGATGTAAATGGCAGACAGGGGAGGAGCGCCAATGAGAAGGTCTTCAAGAGAAACCCCATCGACAACGTTAGATCCCGCAGATTACGCCTTGATGAACCTAAGGCGAATCTAGACCAACTCTCCGTTTACCCTATTAATTGTGACCATAATGGGTTCCTAAGGGCTGTTTAAGCTGGCAATGAGGAGACTTGGCCTAGTTTCTACTACCTATATCCAGACGTCTATCCTGCTTCATCCGATACTCACACTGAGAACAGAGGTGTTTTTCCATGGCACAGGATCCCCTTTGCTAAGTGGATGGGAAAACTACCCTGGTAGCACCGGGTACACCACATTGCAGAGTTGACACCCCATAGGAGAATCACGGGTCCCCGTCCTTCTCCACAGGTGATGCAGGTGGAAGCATCCTGTATGGTGTGGTAACATCGAGTCTCATTTTGTCAAACATTTTTAAAAGCATTTGCAGGCAAAAGCAAGCTAAAGTGGGATCATCCACGTGATCCCTTATTGGGAGTGCCGTTGAGCCAGACTTCTTAGCCACAGAGAGGCCAAGTGGTTCACAGTAAGACCATCGTCCTGTGCAACAGTAGGCAAACCAGATTCGAAGGTGGCATAGTAACTCCGTGGTACTCAGATGAGGGTGTCTGGTGGGGAGAAGTCGGGTGTATTGTTAACCATGGTTCAAGCAGCTCGTTGGAGCTCCGATGGCAGTGTTGTCTGGATGAAATCAGGAAGCAGTCTGGCTAAGGCTGCTCCGTGCCTGTGATTTTATTGGCCAATATGCCCCTACCCTTTCCGGAGGAGGGGTTTTACGTCTTCTTCCTCATTCTGGGATTTGTCTTTCCTGAAGGGATGTAAAGCGGCCCTGACTCCTCCCTTGAGTATCAGCCAACCAACTACTGCCACGATGATTACTAGCTTGGTCATCCATCCGCCCAGGACGGAAAATCCTTCCCCGATGACTTCAATGGCCTGTTCTAGTACTGTATAAATGCCCTTGGTAACCATGGTGGTGGCCGTTTCATACCAGGTGCATTCATGCTGCTGAAGCCCCCTGCCACAGGTTATCCAGTGTTCTTTTGGAGAGTGACCGGTCCCATTTTTGTAAATTCGATTGGGTCCCATCCACAGGTATCCAGAAATCTCATGTCCCTTGCACAAGCTTTGCCTGAAAGTGTGTCCCTCTTCCATCATAATGGTAGGATCAGCCACAAAAGGGATGATTGCTCCATTGACTTCTTTTCTTTGGGACATTCCATGTCCTAGGATGGATTTGGATATCCCATTCTATCTGGGAATGCTCTTATCCTTGCAATTACAGACTTTTCCATAATCAGAGTGGGTGGAATGGGAGCCAGGGGACTGGGAGAGTACTCGGACAGGGGACTGGGAGAGTGCTCGGACAGGGGACTGGGAGAGTGCTCGGACAGGGGACTGCCGCACTTCGGCAGCAGGGTCTGGGGTCTGACGCACCTTGGCGACAGCGGAAACAGGTGGAAACTGAGTGCGGGGCAGACTTGGAGCCACTCTGACGGCTAGATCTGTTCTTCAGACGATTGGAAGTCTTCTGAACACTCCTAGGACCTCCCAGAGCCAGGCGAGGTAAAATAAATGGATCAGGGTCTGGATCAGGGGTGTTGATAAAGTCCTTGAGATAGTCCAGTAAAGACTTACTAACCCAGGCTGCCAAATGCAGATAATACACGGAGGTTTAACAAAAAGAGAGCTTTATTATAAAAATGAAACAAGACAGGAATAAATACACACAGATACTAATGACAGATGAGACACAGCTGGAGAGGGCAGGTAACAAGACAAGGGTGGCAGGGTGATTACACACAGACAGGAAGTAAAACTAAACAAGACACAAGGGGAAAGAACTTTACAAAATAAAACAGGAAATGGGGAAAACACAAAGACCATGACAGGTAGATTTAGTATCTCCAAGTATGTCCTTCTTTCCAGGCTTGTAGAATGCCCTTGACTGTTTGATTTGTCTGCAGTCCACTGCAGTGATATTGCCAGGTACCCCAGGCACTTAGCCGCATCTGCCAAACTTTTACCGCTGTCGCTCCGTTGTCATGCATCCAGGGGGTGACGACCTTACAGGCTCTTCTGATGAGGTGGGTATGTCCCAGAGGGTTTAGTGTCTCTCGTGCGTAGGCTCATGGTCTGATTTTCGATCACGAGTATCTCTCTTATTTGTTCACGCAGTTGATTGTGTTCTTTGTAACAGCTAGCTGCTCTGGCATCCACGTACCCCAGCACGTGACCGAGGTTTGATTCTTTGGCCAGCATCCTTACTAGGCCGTCATATGATGTGGATGGGCTTACCCCAATTCTAATTTTGTGGTTTTCCTTCCAACTATCCAGTATGGAGGCCCACCACTCCAGCCATTCCTTCACTTCTGCTCTTCTAGAGCCCGCCTTGGGTGAACGTATTACCAAGATCTGGCTTCCTTCAAATGGCTGGACTGAGTGGTAGGCTTTGTTAGCTTCACATGCCTCCAATACATCTTTCTTTAGCTCGTCCTCTGGAATTCCGCTGTTGGTGCTTTCCAGATGTCGCCATACTGCTAAGTCCCAGGTATCGGTGGCTTCTCCATACAGGATCACCCGATAGGTTATCCCATGTACCGCTGTGGTTGGCTCTGTAGTTCCACCATCGGCGGAGCCAAAGTCCTCCTCGGCGGCCTGATAATCTTCGTACTCCAGTCCAGGGGCTTTTTCCATCTTGCTCTTTACTTTTGTCTTTGTCGTAGGCCATCTGCTCCAGTCCTGCTCCAGATTTACCAGGGGTGCCGGTTGAATACCATGAGTTCCAGGAGGTGCCTCTGCACCGTCCCTACGACTGTGCCATTGATCTACACCCCAGTATGTCCCCTCCTCGTGGTCGCCTGTATTCCCTGTCGGCGCCCGAGAGCGAGGCCATGGTAACGTACATTAATGACTCTGGCTGCCAGGATTATCCGCCCCTCGTCCTAACCAGCGGGGGTGGGGTTTTTCTTTTTGGAAAAGAAAGACAAGACTGAGACAGTGTATTGATTACAGGGGTCTCAACGACATGACAATAAATAACATAATATCCTCTTCCCCTTATCTCCTCCGTTTTTGAGTCATTGCAGGGGGCTACCATCTTTACTAAATTGGACCTACGCAATGCCTACCACTTGGTTCGGATCCGGGAAGGAAATGAGTGGAAGATGGTTTTTAACACATCTTCTGGTCATTAAGAATATTTAATACCCAGCGGTATTCCAGGTGCTGATACCTCTGGGTTACATCGAGGGACAGGGGAGCATGCAAATGGACCCTGCCAAAGTCTCCGCAGTCACCTCCTGGCCGGTTCCTGACTAATTATAGCGTTTCCTGGGGTTTGCAAACTTTTACAGAAGGTTCATCCGCGGCTACAGCACGGTGGCTGCCCCACTCTCAGCCCTCACCTCTTCCAAGGTGTTGTTTCAGTGGTCTCCCTTGGCTCAGGGGGACAGAGAGAAATTACGACATTGGGAACCAGGAGTTGCTGGCCGTTAAGCTGGCGCTGGAAGAATGCCGTCACTGGCTCGAGGGGACCAAGCTGCCTTCTCTGGTTTGGACCGACCATAAGAACTTGGAGTACATCCAATCAGCCAAGAGACTGAACTCCCGACAGGCCATGTGGTCCTTATTCTTCACCAGGTTACATTTTTCTCTGTCCTACCGGCCTGGTTCCCACAATGTAAAGCCTGACGCCATGTCTCATCTGTTTGTAGGGAGGGAGGTTTCCACTATTGATCCGTACACCATCCTTCCGGTGCCCCGCTTGCTGGCCTCTCTCACTTGGGAGGTGGAGAGGAGGGTCAAGGCCGCCTTGAAGGACCAGCCTGGTCCTAGTTTCTAGACACCAGACTGCCTGTTCGTTCTTAGATCTGACGTCCTTCAATGGGCCCACAGTTGGAGGAGGACACTCGTGGGTTCGTCAACCAAAGCCAAACATCCCTCGGCCTGGTCTCAGCAGCTCCTGTGGGTGGAATATGCCCACAATACCCTGATCAGCTTGGCCACTGGACTGTCCCTATTTCAATGCGTCTACGGGTTCCAACCTCCACTGCTCCCCGTATTGGAGAAAGAGGTCTCCTGTCCTTCCGTCCAGGCTTTCATTAGTTGCTGCCGTCGAACCTGGACCCAGGCCAGAGCTACCCTCCTCCACTTGACGGACTGGTATGTTACTGCTGCCAACCGCCATCGCACCATCGCCCCCACATACTTAGTGGGCCAGAAGGTGTGGCTGTCCACCCAGGACATCCCATTATGGGTGGAGTTTAAGTAGTTGGCGCCTCGGTTTATCGGTCCGTTTGAGATCCGGGAGGTGGTCAACCTCGCGGCAGTCACGATCAAGTTGCCCCGATCCATGCAGATACATCCTACCTTCCACATTTCCAGGGTTACACCTGTTCGGGAGAGCCCACTGGTCCCGGCCGCACCACCTCCCCCGCCACCTCGCTTCATCGATGGAGGTCCGAGATGCACTTGTCGCCGCCTCCTTTGTTCCCACTGCCGGGGAAGAGGTCTACAATACCTGGTGGACTGGGAAGGTTATGGTCCTGAAGAGAGGTCCTGGGTGCCTGCTCGACACATCCTGGATGCCCGATTATGCAGGGAGTTTCACCGACGTCAGCCTGACCAGCCGGCTAAAACCATCCTTCCCAGGGAAGACTGACTCTCTTATCGTCTTCGTCCGAGGCATCTGAGGATGACAGTCACGCCGAAGAGGCTGAGGAGGTAGAGATGGACGTTTATGATGAATATTAATTTGATTTCCTGTTAGCGACCCTGCTTGTCTCCGACCTACCTGCTTCGTCGAGTCCCTGGAATACTCACTAGCCTTCTGTCCCAGACCTGGAGCTTAGCTTACCTGTGTCTGAGTCTGCCTGTTTCCTGTGAGTTCCAGTACCTGTCGATTCTGGTGAATAAACCTCCGTGTTCACTATTCTTGGTTTCCTGTGTGCTGCATTTGGGTTCATACACCTCCCGTGTCAGGATATTTCTGCACCAACTCGGAAATCCAGAGGAGAATAGGCCCTACGGACTTCTTAATTTTATATATTAATTTTAACCAGAGAGCAAGTGGAACGCAGCCGCAAAAATTAACAACTTAGCCAACCATGAAGGAACCTGTGAGGGCTCTCTGTCCGAGAGCCATGTTGACATGGTGATGGCAACATCACCATGTCTGGCAGTGTGTGTGGCCAGGGTTGGACATAGCCCTCCCGTTTCCATTACCTATATCCTCCAAACTCCTCAAGGGTCGGATCAGAAGCACACAGAGAGGGCATTAGATAAGTGCACCTCCTATAGTCACCAGACTACACCCACTTAAGGAAAAGCAACGAGCAGAAACACCCACTGACAAAGTCAATATTTGGACCTGCTCAATCAAATTAGGGATGGACCTTCGTATGGGGACCTGCCCCTCAGACCTCTCAGATGAATCACAACTAGACAACAAAAGGACAACTATGGCTTCTAAAGAATCAACAACGGAATTTTCTGCTCATGCCTAATGATAAAAACAACAGCATTGTGGGTAGGACTAGCTCCGGTCCTAAACATCCTGTACCTATACGGTGTGGAACCCTGGGCTCTAACTCACACTTGAGCACACTACAGAGGCCACCAAACCCTTTCAGCAAACATGCTGGACAGTTGAACCCAGGAACCAGTTTATCACGTGGCACAACTACAAACAATCAGATCAGGACAGTTGGAAGCAAACACAGAGTCAGGGCATTGAGGCATGGATTACAGTTCTAAATGACACTGAGGTGTGGTCCGACATCATCTAACACCAGAATCTTACAAAAGGAAGATGGATCCTGAAGCCCTTGCTAATTGATAAAGAAAAAGGACTAATATTGAGATTACTAATTGGGGTAATTACAACTTCACCTGTGAGAAAGTAAAACATTTGGGTGCCTCGACAACAGCCACCCATCAAAGGAAACAACCGAAGTACGACGACCCTGACACTCAATGTAGAATATCCAGCAGCACCCCACCATCAGACACCACTATGGAATTAGTGGACCCAAGTTTTAACCCAAGATATGCCTACCAATGCAACCGGAGCAGAGAGCTGGTAAGACAGGTATGACACCTGTTTCTGGAACATGAGCAGAGAGTGCAAAACCCAAGAATACCTGGTAGTCACCCCAGCAAAGACGGATGTATTCCGCGTCATGAAGGGGTTGTATGACGAGCAACAAAGGACAAGTCTTGAAGGCTGGCTGAAAGACACCCTTACATGGATATAGATAACTCCATTGAAACACTTTGAGGCAAGAGCCCTTCTGGAATGCTCCAACAAAGGGCTATACCAATCACCCATGTATGTTCAAAAGCTCCCTCCACCTGAAGACCTAATGACCAAGGAGGATTTCAAGAAGATCAACACCTGCATATTTGACAAAGCATTTCAAGACCTGTACGGCACCGAGTTTGTAAGCAGTGGCGCTTCCGCCATTTTGGCAGACGCAGCTGAGCACATACTTGGCAGTATGACTGCGACAATGCAGAAAAACCAGACCATCAAGGGTATCCTAAAAGCCTGGAAAGAAGGTCACACCAGAAACACTGGATCCACATGGTGGGGTTTACAAGCAGAAGGAATGAAACTATGGGTACTTTCATGTCTATCGCAGGTAAAATACCAGTACCTTGCTACAGTCTACTGGCGTAATGTTTGGGCGGAGAGCACGATATTCTCACCCGGACCTCTACTCTAATCACCGATCACACCGAAAACAACAACAACATGCTCTCCCTCTCAGCGGGAAGCTGTTCATCTGCGATGACAAATCTGTCCAGGGATAGGACTGATCTCAAGAAGGGCAAGTAGTCAAGTAGGTTGATAATCAGCATTCCTACCCTGCCAGTTAATAAGCCATAAGCCATAGAAACATCTACTATACATATTAATAACCCTGTATGTAAAGGTTCCAGTGTAAAATTTGTGAAGGTTATAAACTCTGAGTAAGGAATCTTCGTGAGAAATTCCCATGGGACGGTGGTACCAGACTCATCTGAAATAGAGTATAGGACACTGTGAGGGTATTAACATAATTATATTC
>CALSBV010008335.1:45246-62245 GCA_943590825.1 Bovichtus diacanthus | reverse complement strand
GCGATTGATTTCTACGGATCTCCTTTTCAAATTAAAAGAACACGACACTATGTTGACATAGTAACAAGAGTAAGAAACAAAATACATGTTGGTTATAGTGGATAGGTTCAGTAGATGAGTAGAGGCAGTAGCTACCAGCAATCCTGATGCAATGTCATTTGCAAAATGTCTTTGTAGAGGATTTGGAATACCCGACAAAATCAGCTCGGATAATGGTGCACACTTTGTAAACAACCTGATAGCAAGAGTAGCACAGATGTTGCGGATAAAACGAAGATTGGGATGTGTTTATCATCCACAGTCACAGGGAATGATAGAACGAGTTAATGGTACCCTAAAAACAAAAATAGCTAAAATATGCGGTGAGATTGAACTCAACTGGGTGGATGCTTTGCCACTAGCACTAATGCATATGAGAATGCAAACTAACCACACCACACAGCTAACACCGCATGAAACGGTCACAGGTCGACCAATGACAGTCACCTGTCTCAGAGGACCATACAAAGGTCCTCCATTGGAACAGTTGGAAAGTGAACTGGGAAAATATGTTCAACACTTAACTACCATACACAAGTTTATTTCTCAACAGGTAAAATGGGCAACAGAAGGAAGAAACAGTGACATTTCCGAAGAACTACAGCAGCTAAATCACGGACACTGGGTACATATTAAGAGGTTCAGACGAGCTTGGAACGAACCAAGGAGAAAAGGTCTGTATAAAGTGATCTTAGCAACGCCAACTGCGGTCAAAGTTGAAGGTAAGACCACTTGGTATCATTTGAATCCCTGCTGCAAGGCCAGGGACCCAACAGGGTGAGCAATACAGCAAATCAGAGAAGACTTGAGGGACATAGCAGTAGGTGACACAGACCACGACGACGTACCGGAAGAACAGTCTCTTCAAACAGAGGAGAGAGACATGGAGGAAAATAAAAAGTATAAAAAAGGACAAGATAAAACTGAACAGATCCAGACCATGGCATCCGTTCAGAAGAACAGGATGTGGATAAAGAGGAACCATGTTTATATTTACTATAGTCAGCGTGGCTATAGTATTACCCATTTTAAAATTTGTACCTGATGGTAGAAAGAATGACAACAGTACCATGACACCCACACTCGACAATGCGACAAAACTGAGAATATCAGAAACAAGATCTCGTACGACGAGAGACCTTGCGACCAAGGTAAAGCGAGAAATGACAACCATGCTAGAGAGACATCTATATCTACAGATGGAGCATTTTAAAAAACAGAACCAATGGTGCCAATATCTAAATTTCACTAAATGGCAGACCACAGATGTCTCATGTTATGTATGCGCGACGGCTGAACCAAAATTATGGGTGACAACATTACCTTATGCTGCATGGAGTACAATAGGACGATGGGTGTTTAGGACAAACAACAGTCAACGTTATAGAACAGAATTTGGATGGGATTGTATGCTAACACGTGGAACATATTTACTCGGTGCAACGATCGCAAACAATCAGGATCATGATTCCAACAATACCACCACCTATATGGTTTGATGCTAGATTTGAGTGTTTTCAGCATGGACAATGGCCAGATGGTACTTTTGAGCAAACAAGCAATTGGACTGGACATTTTCAAGGCACTTGCTCACACCTCTGGAATATTAAAGGCCGTTATGAACCAACAAAATTAATAAAGGATGAAAGAATCCCAAACAGCACATACCAAATACCCAACATTATTTTATGGCAGACATCAGCTGTTCCAGATCTGTGTGGAGGTAATAAACTGCACACCACACTTCCAGTCAATTGGACTGGAACATGTGCACAGATAGCATTGGTACAAGAAGTGCATATTATCAGTGAAAGAAGGTTTGAGCAATCAATGAGGATGCACAGTTTGCTGGAAAAAAACAGCAGAAAAGAGAGCTAGGGGAAGGGTTTGCAGAAGATCCCGGAATTTGGATTTGTCAACCATACTGTTCTAGCATTATCGGCCTTGGGAGAACAAACGGCAGCTACGTCCAGAATGACATGGCAGAACCGAATGGCATTGGATATGCTGTTAGCAGAGAAAGGGGGAGTCTGTGCCATGTTCAGCTATACATGTTGCACATACATACCAAACAACACAGCAAACAACACAGCCCCTGATGGGTCATTCACTAAAGCTATGACTAAATTAGAAGATCTCTAATAGAACTAAAAAAAAAAAAAACAGGACATGGTATGTGGAACATGGACTGGTTTAATTTGAACGGCTTGAAAAGAATAGGGTTGGCAGTAGGGATAATGTTAGTGGTCCTAATGATAATTATGTGTTGTGTGGCCCCCATAATCCAAACCTTGATCAAAAGAACAGCATACACTGCGGCAGGGCAAAATGTAATGTTAACTTTGAACAACCACGACGATGAGAAAAAGAATCAACATAATGGCAATGAGGCAACTTGGCAAATATTAACCTAAATAAATCAATATGGGAGACAAAATAAAGGAAAAACAGATTGAAAAACTCCAAAAATTGTTGAATCAACTGCCTTACCAACCCACTATAGATAATTCAATAACAAGACATAGAAAATCAGGAACCCAACATCATGGAAAAAGTCTAATCTTTTCCACCTCCAAAGATGTGCGAAAAGCTATTGGACGGTCATGACAATCAAATTAGGTCCCTATATATTATTTAGTACTCGTGAGAAATTAAGTAAATACCATGTAAGGGGGGTCAAGGAATTAGCTAAACAATACCGTACCAAATATTGTGCTAACAAGGAATGGTTCGACATCATAGAGATAGCCTGGTTTCCACAATAAGCGGAGACAGCAAAGCATGCCCAACATTATTATCATGTTATTATGTCAATAGAAACCCACCATGGAAGGAATCTATGCCTAGATTGCCTATGGACTTCTGACACGACTGAGATAGACATCTGTCGTGTTCAAAATCTTCGAGAAAAGCAGTAAGGACTTCTGGTCGAATGAGGTTATAGTAAAGTTGTTTTATTTAGTATAAAGTTGTGATGAGAGTATATCTCAGCCGAGGTTTCTGAAAATCACGGTCCACAGTCCACAAAGCAGAGCAATGTAGTTAGCTGTCTCTCGCTTGTTTCCGAACCCCCAATTCAAGTTTTGTGCAAAGTGATATACATTCTTTGTTCGAGGCACTGCCTCTCACTCATTGGTTAGTAAACGTAAACTATGTAACATGATCTTCTTTGTTGGTTTCTGGTTGGTGCACAGGCGTGTCCACGCCTCTTGGCAACACAAGTCCCTCCTTTGACAGTAGGCTCATCATGCTGTTGTGACCTTGATTTGTAGCTTTATCTTGTATCCTCCCTATTCACACAAGACTATGTGCACCTTTTTATACAACAGTTTCCACTAGTACTTTTCTTGTCATTTGGTTACATGAATTCACACATAAAAGATATATAAAAAAGAATATAAAAGATATATGAGACTAAAAACATTTCCTTCAGTGTATTGACTATAATGCGCATTTCTGTAAACCTTTCAATGTCTGCATATTTCAGACCTTTTTAGTAACAGCAGCATTTCATTCACAATTTTAGGTATAAGCAAACTTATTAATAATGGTTCTTCAGTGAGCATATGTAAAACTAGCTAGATGAAATAATCACACTTCTACACATCCCATCAGAATACATCTACAAGGACACCTTACTAGACCAAAAAGATTGGAAAAAAGATGAAAACTTTTATATGCCTACAGAGGAGGTGCGCCGTCCAGATAGAATATACACCACCACTTGGATAATGGAAAAACAAGGAAAATCAATGGATACCAATGCCAGAGAGGCATCCATTAGTATCCAAAAAAATCAGTATAAACTACGAAGAGAGCTCTCACTACAATACATTGGTAGTATTGAGCATAAGGGATGTTTTAATTCCTGTGTGATGAGGGGTTACATGACAAAAACGACAACAATAACCAAAATATATGTGGGCACAGACAAAGTATGGGAAAATTAACCGGGAAGATTGGAACAATAGATAAGAAACAACATTCCATATTGGAGTGGGTAAGGACAAAATACTGAAAAGGTGTATGTCAAAACAGTGATACCACCTCCGGAAACAATTCAAACATCAACTAATAGGTTAACAATTAAAAAGTAAAATGGAATTGGCAAACCTCATGTTAACATACTGGGTTAAAAAGGATCCTATGACTCCAGTTACTATCCCGGACCAAGCTTTTCTAGCAGATGAATTGGGAGATTGGGTGAGAGATCCAGCTTGGGAATCATTTACAGACAGGGCTCGACAACATATACAGGACTTGTGTATTACCATTCAGAAACTCGCCCTGTTAGAGGCCCAGACAGACTCCCAAACAATTACGGCTACATACCCCCAACTTACACTATAGTCACTGAATTCTTTAAATTTAGACGACAACTATACTTTCAGTATATTCCTTGTCCAGCACCCACTCCAGGAATAGACGACGATTTAGTCATCCCAGCTAGATACAGGTACACCAACATTATGTGGAAAACAGTTGTGGTTATCAAAGCATATTACTCACTCGATGCAAATTTTCTGGTCTGGACCTCAGTCCCAACTTCTGTATTAAGAACACTTCGGGCTATCCCGAAGTGGGACTATGATCTGACATGTAGACCAAATTTCTTTCCATTACCAAATTCCCCGCCAGACGCACTGCAACAGATAGAACACATGTAAGCTCTACAGGGATATACTTTCTATAAAAACCTTATCGAAGAAGAAATAAATCCTCCTTGTAGCATCCAGCAGAAACAAACTTGACGTCGACCTTCACAACCTACTAGAAACCTCATACTGACATGAACGTCGAAGTGCTAGTAACCTCTCATGTCAGGGACTCTCTACGATGCGCAAAGTATTGTGAGAATAATCAATATGTTACAATGTGCCTTATTGTGTCCTTATTAAGATGTGATATGTAAGATGTTATTGACTTAAGTAACTTAGTGGCCAATCTACTGTGAAATAAGATGCAATATTTGTAAACTGTGAAGCGGAAGAGTACACCACTTCCTAAAAGGGTGACTGAAGATCTGATTGGTGCAGAGAAGCGCTGAGAGGTGTGGACACGCCTAAGTGCCAACAAGGGGCCAATAGGACCTGGCCCCAGCCAACCAATGGGAGAAGACTATACCCAAAAGGCGGCGGGTATAAAATATGTTGTAAACAAGAGCTTGTGGCCGTTCTGTGGATCTGTGAGACAGAGTAACTACTTAAATGTGGTCTGTGGAACAGTGAAATGGGGCGGTCCTCAGCTGAGTGCTTTTGCAATGCATACCATATCATCATGGAATAAATACAGTTAATATGAAGAGAAGTTTTCTGAAATTGAGTTCTATGCGTCTCTATTTCAAATTAAAAGAACACAACAGTATCTGAGTTGAAGAAACTGGAGACCTCATCACGACGGTGTAACAAATCTACCTCCTGAAACACACTGATAGCACGAGGACGCAGAAACCTCACCTCATTATAGTGTAATAAAAATCAATATATAAGATGTTACAATGCACCTTTATTATGTCCTTATTTAGAAGTATTATGAATGTGTAAACTGTTACAATGTGCCTTTTTTTCATCCTTATTTTAGAAGTGTTAAATGTTGTTGAATTAAGTGACTACGCCTAAGAATGACCAACATACTGTGAAATAATATGCAATATTGTAAACTGTAAAAACGTAAGGGTACACCACTTCCTAAAAGGGTGACTGAAGATCTGAACGAGCAGAGAAGAGGCGTGGACATGCCTAAGTGCCAACAAGGGGCCAATAGGACCTGGCCCCAGCCAACCAACGGGAGAAGACTACCTGAAAGGCGGCGGGTATAAAATATGTTGGAGACAATAGATCGGCCCTTGTCCTGTGAATCCGTGAGACAGAGTAACTACTTTAATGTGGTCTGTGGAATGGTAAAATAGGAAGGACCGCAGCTGTGTATTTTTCTAATGCTCACCACGTCATCCTCGAATAAATATCGTTTACCTGAAGAGAAGTTTTCCGGAATTGATTTCTACACGTCCCTATTTCAAATTAAAAGAACACGACAAAATGTAATGTGTGAAATTGAATGCTGGTAAACAAAATCATTTGTATAAACAACATGTTAATCATCTCATGTATCATCATTCATAGAATTACTTATTGCACAATTTTCAAGAGTGTGACGCATGTAACCATATACACTAAAATGTCACTTATATATTATGTACTGTATTTAAAAAATGGGTCATAGGGTTAGGAAAACAGTAAAGGTTTAAAACACCAGATCACAACAGATGATCTGTAAATAGGAAAGGAAAGAAAGAATACGTGACCTGGTTTACTAGAGTAACGATGTTTGTATGTAATTGTTCACTATGTTTTCCACTGTGTTTAGAATGTGCGCTGAAACAGGAGAGGTTTTCCTCACTACCGGTTATGAGGTTTTCTTCTCTAGTTTTGGCAAGGAAGTTAGGCACACTTTGGCTTTTCCTCACTCTCCTGTCAAAAGGGGAAGAGAGATTTTCCAGTATGTGCTCTTGTGATGAGATCGCTCTGACATGTTGATTAAACATATAACCAACACAATCAAGATATGTTGCTCAGGAGATGGACTGACTCCCTCATCACAAGTAGATAAGATGTTGGATGGGACACACAATACACAGCACACCATACACTGTGGACATTGTTAAAACCTCACTAGATAGATTAAAACATTGTTTAATTGTTTGCTGTATAAGTATTTTTACCTCTCTTGCTTAAAGAGATGAGTGGGACATTTGGAAGTCCCAAAGGGGGGAATTATGTGGTGTATTTTTATGAGCTAACAGCAGATCCCAACTGAATAGCATCAACACACTGTATTTGTATATGTTAATCATTAACGTTTTTTTTAGGCCACACAGCAGGCCCTGCGAACTAATGGTGTGAAACAGAAGGTAAAGCCTTGTGACTTAAAGATAATAGCTAGAAATAGCCAATGGCCTTAGACCAGTAGAAAAAGTAGTAGTAAAACTAGACAATGATACAAGGGGAATGAACCAACAAAATAAAACAGGAAGCACAAAAACCCAGATCATGATACAGTGTCAAGGGCCCCCTTGAACTCTATCACTAATATCCTATAAAAAAATATACATAGACAATAAATTAACAATTTACATAATTAACAAAATTAACAATAAAGTTCCTTGGAGATCAGGTCTGGGGGAGCAAATCTCAGTTATTGTTGTAACACTGTTGTGTTAATCACCATCACCTTCGCTTGGGAAGAGAGTTGCAGGATCAAGAACATTGCATCTTTTGACAGTGATGTTAGGCATGCCAAGCAAAACAGTGTTGTATCTCAGCCATCTGGCGGCAGATAGGTGACAAGTTTTCTGTTCTAGCAAAATCATTGATACGGCATGAAGAATCAACAGTGTGAGAGAGGAGTAGCCTACTAATTCCCTGGAGGCCATAACAGCCTTTTCTGCTGCTGTTGCTACTACAGCTCAGAGACAAGTAGGAAGGTCTACAGCTACAGGATCTATCTTAGATGAGAAATATGCCATAGGTCTCTGTCTTCCCCCATGCTTCTGGAGCAAAACTCAAGTCATGTAACCCCCTCTTTCATCTTCAGTCTGAGTGAATGGTCTGTTTTGGTCTGGTCGTCCAAGAGTAGGAGTTGTCTGAAGTGTTATTTTCAGGTCAGTAAAAGCTTTGTCAGCCCACGTCACCTTACTGTGAGCTTAAATGCTCACCTTTCCAATGAGCAATTGCATTTAAGGATGCTTCAAGAACAGCATATTTTGGAATGAATGCTCGACTTCAATGCATTTAGGGGAGAGGGATTTGCCCTGCTGTGATCACATGCCCTAGAAACAAAACCTGTTGTTGAACGAATTGCAGTTTTGACAGGCTGGATTTATGACCTTGAGAGGCCAAATGTTTTAGCAGCATGTGTCTTTGTGGCATTGCTCCTTTGTGGGAGCACAGATCATCCAATCATCTACATAATGTAACAGTGCACTTCCCTTTGACAGTGTTAGTGGGCTCAGACTTTTTTTAAAGGCCTCATTATAGATTGTAGGAGACTCACAGTACCATGGCACAGTCTGGTGAAGGTGTAGTTTTTTTCTTCAAAAGAAAAAGCAAATCAGAACTGGCTGTCCGGGGGGACCAGGACCCTAAATAAAGCTGAACAGATCTCACAGTGTGAACTACAAATGTATAATTTTGCCGCTAACATTTCAACACAGTGTACTTTGGGAAGTAGTACCCCATGAAGTTGATGTCACACATTTCTTTAACCACAGGTCTAGGTCCTGCCACTCATCATCCTTGCTAGAGAGACGTGAGGGTGAGGACCTGGAACATCAAACAGAGAGTCGTCAGGTTTGTTGTTACAGACAGATGTGTATGAAGGAAGTCTTGTGTTTGGGTAGGATTACAGATACAGCACATCTGTGTTTTGTCCAAAACATTCAACTTAACGTTAGCTTTTCCTGTAAACAACCTTCTTTAAACCATCTTTTTCTCAAACTGAGCATCTTTCCCTTCATTTATGTGTACTGTGCAGTGTAAATCTTGTAGAAACACGTAATCTGTTCTGAGGTGTGTGCAACCTCGAGCTGCAATGACTAGGTCAGAGCACACAGAAGTTGCCGTTGATGTGCAGAGTTTCCACTCATGCATACAACAGTGAGTCTGAGCTGTACTTGACAAAGTCATGAGTCAGAGGGAGGCCTTGGTCAGCTGTTTGTACTACCACGACACACAGGTGTTGAGATCACCTGGCATGAGGTTTATTGGACAAATGGATGACAACAAAAATTAATGTTTAAATTTGCATGTTTTGTTGTTCTCACATGGCAGAGAAATTATGTATTTTTCTAAAACAGTGTGTCCTGAGGCTCCCACTAAGTTAACATATATGCGACTCAATTTTGGCAGTGTAGGAAATGCATCAGGTTTTATCACAGATTGAGTAGCTCCTAAATCTACAAGGAATGTCACATTTATGCCTGAACTGAGTGTATATGTAGGCATATTTACATGAATTTCATCAGAATATTTTGCATATGTCCCTACAGGTTGTGCTAATTTCTTCTCTAAGTGAGCTACAGCTGTTTAAATAAACATTATTATAAACATGTGTGTGTGTGTGTGTGTGTGTGTGTGTGTGTGTGTGTGTATAGTCACCAGTGTGATGTGTAGTTTGGCTCTCATCATGCTGCAGTGTGGTCAAAGATGAAGATTCAAACCCCTCCTGAGCTTCCGTCTCGCATCAGTCCACTGTTGAAGTCTGTTTTTTTCTTCTCTAGCCCAGTGTTCTTTCTCACCACATGGGAAGCAGGAGTTGGGATTAGTCGTTGGGAATCTGCCTCCACTGAATCTGCCTCTGCCACAACCTTTTCCTCGTCCTCTGGCGTGGCCCTGGAACATGGTCAGTGTAGCTTGGTGCAGGTCTTTGCTTCTTTTCTCGCCCTTCTTGTTTCTTTGAGGGTCTTTTCAGCGTGTACAGCATAAGCCATTACCCATCTTGACCATTAGGAGTCATCTGATTTCAGTTGTTGCAGGGTGTAATTCTCTGCAAAACACCAACAGTTCAGTTGCAAACTTTTAATTTACCGTCCTTTAATTTATTTTGGGACTATATAAATCAGGTCCAACTTTTCTGTCTGGATTGGCATTTTTACCGTTTGACTTTCCCATTGTAAAATACATTTTTTATATTTGATCTAGATATATTATTAAGTAATTATATATATTTTTTAATTAGATTTAGATTTGTTATCTTTGATCTATTGTTTCTATGTTATATATTCAAGGAGTCTCCAAATAACTGTTGTCATAAAGAATAGGAAACTATTTAATTTCAGGATTGCCAAAAAGATGTGGCCTATTTGGGTTTCTTGTTTTATTTCTGTTAACTCTTTAAACAAAATTTTTTTTTTTCAATTAATCAATAAGTATCAGAAATTTAGTCTGTTATCTTGCGCTTTTTTGAGTCTTGCTTCACATCACAAATATTACCCACTAATATTATAATAATATAGTAATACTACAGTGTTATGATCTTAGTAAACTCTGTCAGGTAGACTCGTCAATGTACCTCCAGGTTTCTTCTGAATGTTAGTTAAAAACCTTAGTGCGTCCAACCCATTTACAGACCTAAAATTCTTCACTTATTCTGTCTTAAAATAATGTTAATAATCTCTTCATAATTGTTTCTTTAAAATAAAATTTGGTAGAGTCTCACAGATTTTTCTTTTTGATCTCAGCGCTGAGTCGGTCCGGCCTCAGCTCTTAGGTCCTCTGTCTCACCCTTCTTTTACGGGGAGGTTTGAAGCTAGAGAGTTTCCCTTCAGGATGATCAATCACTTTCGACATCAGACGTTCCTAGTAGAGCAATCCTGTCAGGTCCCGGTCCCATGTCTAAATTGTGTTTTCCTTGTTTTCACTTTTATTTTGGTATATTCACCCGTGTCTCTCGTTTCAGATACTTCACTTCCTCGTGCTTTTGGACCTTTTTTGTCTGTGCCAGTTCATCTTGTCTGTTTCAGTACAGTGTTTCAGCTATATTCCTAGTGTTAATTCCTAGAGTTTATTGCCTTGCCTTGTTTCACCGACGCATTGTTAGTAGAGTGTCTTTTATTACTCCGTTCTGTGTGGTTATTTCTGGACAGTTCCCTCTGTTTGCCTTTTTTTAAGTAAAGACTATTACTTAAACCTTTTTGTCTGTAGGCCGTGCTTTTGGGTCCATTTCCTGCTGGTGCCTGAGTAATAGTAGTAGTTAGTACGAACTGGTCGAAATTGGACTCAGCCGACCCAGATTCTGTGTGGGCTACTCTCCAAGCTCAAGAGAGAAAGATTCACCACCAAGAAGAGAAACTCACAGGTCTTTGGCAGGAATTGAGGATGATGGCGGAGTCCGTCATGTCTTGTTTTGGTGGGCAAATCTGTTTTTTGGTTGACAATGTTCAGTAGACCATATCTCAACCTGTCCCTCCTCCTTCTCCTTCACTCGTTGATCCGGTAGCTCCTGCTCAAGTGTCTCCAGCTCCTGCTCTGTCTCCAGACCTCTCCAAGCCGGAGCGATTTTCCAGAGATTCTGGTGACTGTTGGGCATTCCTGTTCCAGTGCGGCCTCGACTTCAATCTCCAGGAAGCTTCTTACCCATCCGACTGCTCCAAGGTGGCTTACAGTATATCATCTGCCATCTCTCCGGCAGAGCTAAGGCCTGGGCCAAGGCAGAGTGGGTGCGGAGGTCTCCTGCCTATGATTATCTCCATCGCTTCTCAGATACCTTCACTAAGACCTTCCAGCATAATACTCCAGTACGGCTTGGCAGGACCAAGTTGACTCCTGAGGAGCTGGAGCACCGTCTAAGGGAGGAAAAGTGCATCTACTGTGGTCAACTGGGTCATCTCATCGCCTCCTGCCCGGTAAAAGATCGGGTCACCGGTAAAGAAGAGGGCACTGGTGAGTCGCACAACTATCTCAGTAACTCTCTCTTGTTCTCTCCCATAGATTACTCTCACTTCTCTTCTGTGTCCCTCAGTCATCCTTTGTTGGTTGATTCTGTCTCGGGTACCAGTTTGATGGACTTTGAGTAAGCCCAACCCACTCCGAGTTGAGTCCTGTAAATTGGCGCCATGTTTTGTGCGTCCCTTTCATGTGGCCAAAGTTATTAACGCAGTTACTGTCAGACTAAGGCTTCCCAGGTCTATGAGGGTGCATCCGACTTTCCATGTGGCTCGGGTTAAGCCTGTCAAGGAGAGTTCTTTGGTCCCTACTTCCACCGTCTGGTGCCGGCCTTAGAGGGGGGAGTTCTGTCACGTCCCGGTCCATGTCTAAATTGTGTTTTCCTTGTTTTCAGTCTTCATTTATTTATGTCCTGTTTTTTTTCTCTCTCTCGTTTCAAATCCTTCACTTCCTGCCCTTGTATGTTTCCCACCTGTGTGATTACCTGGCCTCACCTGATCAGTTTCACCTGTCCCTATTCACCTTTCCCTCCTTGTGTATTTTGTCTCTCCTCCCTCCTTTGTCTGTTTGTCTAGTGATACAAGTGATACTGTCATGATCTGGGTTTTTGTGCTTCCCGTTTTATTTTGTTGGTTCATTCCCCTTGGGTCATGTCTAGTTTTACTTCATGTCTTTGTGTTTTCCCTCCTTTTGTGGGAGGGAAGGGCACTTGTTTGATTCCCTGATTTGATCCTCCTGTGTGTAATCACCTTGCCACCCTTGTGTCTTTGCCTGCCCTTTCCAGCTGTGTCCCGTTGTCATTAGTTTCTCTGTGTATATGTACGCCTCTGTTTCAAATTTTCTCGGTTAGTTCGTTTCAATGTTTCCTACGACTTCTATGACTCCTACGTCTTCACTGTTCCTGCATGTTGTGTATCCTGCTGTTCCCTCGTGCCCTTCCAGTTTGTATTTTTGCTTTTCATTCACTAGCTTTGTTTAAATAAAGCTCTCTTTTTGTTAACACTAAGCCTGCTTCTGCGTTTAGGTCCTTCCCTTTACTTCATCCGTGACAGAACGAACTGACCAAAAAATGGACCCAGCAGAATTGTTTGAGGAAGTTTTTGACCTTTCCTACACTTTGGTTTGTCTCTTTGGAGAGTGGAAAAGAGCCCCCTGTATGAAGGTCCAACAGGCTGTTCTTAGGGTGGCCATCGGGGTGCCTCCTGTCCGAACACTCTCCCAGTGTCCTGTCTAGTCTTCCTTCCCAGTTCTTCCCCACACTCCTGATCCTGCCGCCAGGCCGTGGCAGACTCCCAGTATCTCCTGCTGAGTCCCCTGTCCGAGCCCTCTCCCAGTCACCGCGCAGGAGTGTGAGGCGAGCCTGTCTCCATGTGCGTTGACACCAAACTATGAACGCCTGCACAGAGAGTGGCTGGTAACCCCGGGAGCACTGGAAGGGTGAGAGACCTGTTGCAGAGCTGGGGAGGGTGTTATGGGCATACTCAAGCCACAGGAGTTGCTTAGACCAGGTGGAGGGATCGCGCGTGAGGCAGTGTAGAGCTGCCTACAAAACTCGGACCAAAAGTGAAGGGTGAATTGTGGACCATGGTCAGAGACCACGTCACGGGGCACACCATGAAGTCGCAAAACATGTTGGAGCATAATTTCAGCTGTTTCTCTGGCAGTAGGCAATTTGGTAAGTGGAATGATTTGAGCAGACTTGGAAAAGCAATCAATGGCAGTGAGTATGACTGGGTTACTGTCAAAGGGTGGTAGGCCATTTTCCCGGGAGCCAGTGCAAAGCAGCTAATACAGGAGTAATATGATCTTGTTTCCTAGTTCTTGTCAATACTCGTGCCGCAGCATTTTGAATCAACTGAAGAGTCTTAAGGGATTTTTTGGGACAACCAGATAATAAGGAGTTTCAGTAATCCAGCCTTGAAGTAACAAATGCATGGACTAGTTTTTCTGCTTCTTTTTGAGACAGGATGTGCCTTATTTTTGCAATGTTACGCAGATGAAAAAAGGCTGACCTTGAAATTAATTTTATGTTGGAGTTAAAAGACATATCCTGATCAAAGATATTGCCGAGATTCCTTACGGTGGTGCTGGAGGCCAAATTAATGCCATCCAGAGTTACTATGTCATTAGACAATACGTTTCGGAGGCGTTTGGGGCCAAGTACAAGAACTTCAGTTTTGTCGGTGTTCAACATCAAAAAGTTGCAGGACATCCAATTTTTTATGTCTTTAAGACATGCTTGAAGTTTAGATAATTAATTGGTTTCATCTGGCTTGATTGATAGATATAACTGGGTATCATCCGCATAACAATGAAAGTTTATGGAGTGGTTCCAATACAGAGACAAGTCCTTATTACAGCCGCTTTAAATGATTCTGGTACATAGCCAGATAATAAAGACAGGTTTATCATATTTAATAACGAGGTGTTAATTAAGGCTAAAACTTCTTTAAGCAACTTAGTTGGGATCGGCTGTAAGAGACAGGTTAATTGGTTAGACGAAGAAATTGTTGAATTTAGTTGGTTAAGATCGATCGGAGAAAAGCAGTCTAGATGTATTTTAGGTGTTACAGTTGTTTTTAAGGTTCCTGTATTGGAAGCTAAATCATTACCAATTAAGGAGATTTATTTGATTAATTTGGTCTCTAATATTTAGAATTTTATTGTTAAAGAAGCTCATGAAGTTGTCACTACTGAGTGATATAGGAATTGAAGTCTCAGTAGAGCTGTTGCTCTCTGTCAGCCTGGCTACAGTGCTGAAAAGAAACCTGGGGTTGTTCTTATTTTCTTCTAGTAATAAGATGCTCTGGCCTTACGGAGAGCCTTCTTATATGTTTTAAGATTTTCTAGCCAGACTAAACGAGATTCTTCCAATTTGGTAGATCGCCATTTCCTCTCAAGTTTTCTTGACTTTAGTTTTAGTTTGCGGGTTAAGCCACGGAGCTTGCTTTCTCTGTTTTATTATCTTCTTTTTTAGAGAAGCGACAGTCATTCACAGTGAGGCTGCAACACTATCAACAAGATGATTAATTTGGGAGGGACTAAAGTTATCACAGGAGTCCTCCGTTACATTGATATTGAGACATGGTAATGAACCAAGTGCCGATGGAATCACTTCCTTAAATTTAGCTACAGCACTATCAGATAGACATCGAGTGGAGGATATTTTGCTTAATGGCTTGCAGTCCAGTAGCAGGACTTCAAAAGTTATTAAAAAATGGTCTGATAAGAGGATTTTGTGGACAGATAAATAAATGCTCAATTTCAACACCATATGCCAGAACAAGGTCCAGAGTGTGGTTTAAACAGTGAGTTGGTTCATGTACATTCTGACTGAACCCTATGGAATCTAATAATGAGATAAACGCAATATTAAGGCTGTTATTATCGACGTCCACATGAATATTAAAGTCACCTACAATAATTACTTCATCTGTTTTAAGGACTAAACTTGATAAAAACTCTGAGAATTCAGATAGAAAATCAGAATATTGACCAGGAGGGCGGTACACTATAATAAATAAGATTGGCTTTAATGTTTTCCAAGTTTGGTTTGAAAGCGATTATCTGTTATTAAATAATTTACTAATCCAGCTTTAGATGACAAAGACCTGATGTTTAAGAGTCCACATTTAATTTTTCTATCTAGTTGTACTTTTGCAGTGGTGGTGTTAATTTTTTATTCGGGTTTTTATGTACAACTCCTCTTCTGTTTGCTATTGATTTTATTGATTTAAGTGGTCATGGGGCAGACACGGTCACTATGGGGATTTGAGTGGGTGACTGCCCGGATGGAATCACAGAGAAGTGTGTAAGACTGCAACTCTGACTCCTGGCCTCAACTCTGGATTGTCATGGATTAGGTCCACTAATAAATGTACTAATATTACTAGATATGAGATCCGCTCCTTCCAAAGTAGGATGAATGCCATCACTCCTAATCAGACCCCAGAAAGTTTACAAAGCCCACATCATTATCTGGACACCACCATGACAGCCAGCGACGGAATGATGACATGCGGCTAAACATGTCGTGACTCGTTAGATTTGGTAGTGGACCAGAGAAAACTACGTAGTCTGACATTGTCTTCGCAAAACTACACACCGACTCGACGTTAATTTTAGTGCACTCTGATTGACACAATCGGGTGTCATTACCGCCAATGTGGATGACAATCTTACTGTTTTAAATGTGCTTCTATGTTGCCCGCTCTGGCCCCCGGAATGCACGTGACCATTGTCGCTGTTCTCTCAAACCTCACGTACCTCACAATTGAGCTACCGATAACCAGAGTTGGCTTCTCAGCGGATGTGTCACTGAGTGGGGAGAATCTTAAGCTTAAGCTTCTGCTTACACTTCCCACGGACAGTCACCCAGTCTCCCGGCTGCTAACAGGAGCTAGCTCTGGTCGGCCCGCACCGGCTACAGGGGGCTTGCTCACAGCTACAGTAGCTAGTTTACCTTCCATGGTGCGGATCCGCGCTTCTAACCCTCTAAAACTCCCCTCCAACCCTGAATATAAATTACATTTAATACATGTACCATTATCTCTAAAGGAGGCAGAGGAATAGCTAAACATGAAACACACAGAGCAGGAAAGACGTGAAAAGGAAGAGCGAGACGGCATCGATAGCTGCCAAGCTAACGCTAGCAGAGCCGGAAGCAGTGTAAGCAACTGTGGATTTAGCGAAAGAGTCGCTAAGAAAAGAAAGTGAAGGAGAGAGTTATAAGTGCTAAAGAAGCACGAGTGTAGGTTTAAGATATACAGCAGGTAGTTAGCCGCTGTGATCAAGAATATAACAGTAACTGAGTTAAGCAAGAGCAACCAACGAACGAAGTACGCTACCAACAACACAGACACTGTGGACAACTGTGGATTGAGCAAAAGAGTTGTGTAATGGTACGACCAGTACACACTGGGAGCGAGACTCAATAGCACGACTCAGACAGCACGATGATGAGGAAGAAAGACTTTACTGAATCTTGGTGGTGTAGAAGTGTGATTATTACATCTAGCTAGTTTTACATATGCTCACTGAAGAACCATTATTAATAAGTTTGCTCATACCTAAAATTGTGAATGAAATGCTGCTGTTACTAAAAAGGTCTGAAATATGCAGACATTGAAAGGTTTACAGAAATGTGCATTATAAGTTAATACACTGAAGGAAATGTTTTTAGTCTCATATATCTTTTATATTTTATATTCTTTTTATATATATATTTTATGTGTGAACTCATGTAACCAAATGATAAGAAAAAGTACTAGTGGAAACTGTTGTATAAAAAGGTGCGCATAGTCTTGTGTAAATAGGGAGGTTACAAGACAAAGCTACAACTCAGGGTTACAACAGCATGATACGCCGACTGCCAAAGGAGGTGGATGCGGCGGAGGAGGAGGTGATTTCCCGGTCCCCTCCGACGATCTCCTCTCTTCACTCACACGGGCCCCATCATAAAGGTAAAACAGAAACCTCCATCCATCCATCCATCTTCAACCGCTTATCCGGGGTCGGGT
>CALSBV010008335.1:12980-34196 GCA_943590825.1 Bovichtus diacanthus | reverse complement strand
TATATATATATATATATATATATATATATATATATATATATATATATTTATTTTATGTGTGAACTCATGTAACCAAATGATAAGAAAAAGTACTAGTGGAAACTGTTGTATAAAAAGGTGCGCATAGTCTTGTGTAAATAGGGAGGTTACAAGACAAAGCTACAACTCAGGGTTACAACAGCATGATACGCCGACTGCCAAAGGAGGGACTCGTGTTGCCAAGAGGCGTGGACACGCCTGTGCACCAACCAGAAACCAACAAAGAAGATCATGTTACATAGTTTACATTTACTAACCAATGAGTGAGAGGCAGCGCCTCTAACAAAGAATGTATATCACTGTGCACAAAACTTGAATTGGGGGGGGGGTTCTGAAACAAGCGAGCGACAGCTAACTACATCGCTCTGCTTTGTGGACTGTGGACCGTGACTTTCAGAAACCTCGGCCGAGATATACTCTCATCACAACTTTATACTAAATAAAACAACTTTAATATAACCTCATTCGACCAGAAGTCCTTACTGCTTTTCTCGAAGATTTTGAACACGACAGTGGCAAAGTCGATACACGGGTAACCAGTGAGACATACAGAACATTCAGGGAAAGTCCAAGGGCAGCGTCGGGCCACAGAAACGGGGTCGATACACGGGTAGGTCCTCAGTGTAGTGGAACAACAGGCAGGGATCAGGCGAAGACTGAGTCAGGTCACGGAAACAGGATCGAGGAAACCGGGGAATCAGGAACAACGCTGGAACGCTGGAACTCTGGACATGAATGAACAAAGACGAACTGGCAACAAGGGACGAACAACACAAAGACTATATACACCAGGAAGTGGGAGGGGACAACGAGGCACAGGTGGAGACACTAACGAACAGAGTGGAGACAGCTGGGGACCGGAAGTAGAAACAAGAGACACGAGGGGGAACATGTAGTTGACACAATAAAACAGGAAACACAGACATAACATAAAACATCTAGCAAACAGGGCGGGACCTGATAAAAGAACGGGGCGGGACCTGTTGCTGAGAAAAGAAAGTGAAGGAGAGAGTTGTAAGTGCTAAAGAAGCACTAGTGTAGGTTTAAGATATACGACAGGTAGTTAGCCTCTATGATCAAGAATATAACAGTAACTGAGTTAAGCAAGAGCAACTCAAGTACGCTACCAACAACACAGAAATGTAGGATTAAGCGGAAATGACGCGCTTACCGTATGACACTACAGCAGTGAGCTACAGCAGTGAACTAAGAGATGTACTGGGCAGAAAGCACCTTGAAACTTGTAACAGCTTGAAAGCAGAGGAAACTAACGGAAGAGGGTTACCCACGAAGAAAAATCCGGCTCCGGCGAGTGATAAAGATGGTCGGATGATTTCTGCAGCCAAGGAGTCATTGATGTAATTCTCCATGGCCTTGGTCTCAGGAGCCGATACCAAGAAGTCGACCTCTGGGAGGAGAAGTACCTGGAAGCAGGTCAATAGCGCAGTCATAGATGCGATGTGGTGGCAACACGGTGGCTCAGATAAGGTGAAAGGTGAGACTCTCGCTGTGATTACCTGACATGGTCATCTGGAGTGGAGTGTGACCCTGCAGAGAAGACGACCATCTAGTGCTGTAGCATTAATGGGCTCCTCCAGTACCTCCTGACCTAGTCCCAGCTGAGAGGCCAGAGTCATGTCCAAAAGACTAGCATCAGCACCAGAGTCAATGAGGACAGAAACTGTGTGTTTTATGCCAGAGCAGTATAGCTGAGCCTGTGTCAACGGCCGAAAAGGCATTTCCAAGTTAGTAAGTCGGCTCACCAGCGCCCTCTGATTACTGGTGAGCCCTGTCTTTTACTGGACAGGAGGAAGCAAAATGGCCATCCTGGCCGCAATGCAAACAGTTGTTCTCCCGCAGGCGGCGCTGTCATTCTGTTGTGGATAGCCGAGTCCGTCCCAGCTGTTTTGGCTCAGGAGAGCCAGAGAGAGCGTTGGAGACCTGTTCAGCAGCATGCCCCAGCGGGTGGAAAGACTGATTAAGCGGAGTTTAAGGGACAGCAGACTGAACCCTCCCTTGTCTTCGTTCCCGCAGACGTCCGTTGATACGGATGGAGAGGGCCACCAGCTCATCCAACTCAGCCGGAAGATCCCGAGCCGCTAATTTATCTTTCATACGATCTGACAGACCGTGGTAGAAGGCATGTAGAAGAAGAACAGCATGGTACAGAACTAGATGGAGTGATCAGATACCGCTCTCACTCCCTGTTTCATGTTGAACAGCCCTGGAGCGACCTCTCTTCCAGGTGTGACATGAATGAAGCTCCTCCGCAGCTCCTCAGTGAAGAGTTTGACGGAGAAGCAGGCTGCCGATTGTCTCTCCCACTCGGCGGTTCACCAGTCCTTAGTCCTGCCCACGGGCCCACAGGCATGGCAGAGAGACAATACATGCCACCCGGGATCTCACTGTGGGGAAGGCAGAGGGGTTGGAGCTCAAAGGCGAGGGAAGACTGCACGAGGAACGCCCGACACGAACCAGGAGCGCCAGAATAGAGCTCCCCTGGAGTTAAGTGTGCATCTGATGCCGGAGTAGTCTGGACCGGAGGTCTTGAGACAGCGCTGGTATCCGGACTCCGAGGAGTAGTGGAGAGATTCATGAGATGCTCCCGGAGAGACTCAAAGCTGCGCTCATGGCGAACAGCCATCGCCTGCATAGCCTCTGTCATGAAGATAAGCTGGCTGGTGTCGGCGGTTCTGTCTGGGATGGTGCAGAGTCGGCTGGGTTCATGTTGGCCAGATTGTACTGTGAGGTTCGATTGACCCGATAGACCTGAACCCAAAAGCATGACACAGAGACGGGCAGAATACAATGAAGTTCAGTTTACTTAACAATTCCAGGCAGGGTCAAAACAGGCAAATCAGTACGAGAGGCAAACAAATCCAGTAAGGAGCAGGCAGAAGAATCAGAGTCCAGAAACAGGCAGGCAGCGTCAAAACGGGCAGGTCAGGCAAACAGATTAACTAGAATAACGCTAGAGAGCTTGGCAGGAAAACACAAGACAATCTCCCAAAGTGGGAGTGAACTGGTGTGTATATACACACACTGAAAGACTAATGAGGGAATGAGTAACAGGTGAGGAGATTGGCTGGGGAAACCAGGTGAGGGGAATGAGTTACTTCCAGGCAGTGAGGAGGAAACAGGATCTGAAATGATAAGAGAATTAATGACAAGGCAAAACAAAATGTAAACAAAGAGAGGGTGGAACTCGTCATATTAGCTAATTCATTGGTTCTATCAGGCTTGATTGATAGATATAGTTGGGTATCATCCGTATAACAATGAAAGCTTATGGACTGTTTCCTAATAATATTGCTTAAAGGAAGCATATAAAAAGGTTATACTCCATTACTAACTTTGATTTGCATGGAGGATTCATTGTTAACACGTAAAAACTGAGATCGCTCAGATAAATAGGACTTAAAGGAGTTCAGTGCGGTTCCTTTAATGCCAATTAAATGTTCCTGTAGTACAATGTCATAGTCAATGGTCTTGTTTGATTCAGATGGATGTGGTGAGTTTTCTGGGTCAAACTACTTGGAGAAGGGTTATGAAATGGATAAAGTAGAGTGTAGAATTTCTTAGAATAAAAAATCTTGGAAACAGACAATTTAAAAAAACAAGTATTTTATGAAAAATGCAAAAATAATATATTCAAAATAGATATTGTTTTAGCATGATACATTTATTTTTTTTTGCAAAAAAAAAAAAAAAAGTATTGTTATGGATAAAGATGGACTTCTGATGAGCTCAACCTGAGCGCTGGAGATGATGACTGGAGGTGAATGGGGTGGAAGAGGGCCACAGTAAAATCGCCTGAAATGACATCTGGCAGCAACAGAGAGAACACATTTAAAGTTTGACAGCAGCACCTTGATTGGCTGTTGGAAACAATATGCAAAAATTAGATTTAAGATGAAGCAACTTATCAGAAATACTTTATGCGTTGCTATGATTAAAGGATATTGTGCCAAGCAAGAATGCTAATTTACCTCTACTATTCCCTATGCAGGTTACAAAAACATTACAAGTGACAATACAGAGACACAAATATATTATATATAATATATAGACACTATTTCCAAGCGTAAACCATTATTTTTGGGGTTTGTCAAGACAGCTATGAAGTTGTGGCCATTATTCTCCGCAGTGGAACCACCAGCTGTGTCTCATTCCCTTCTGGGGACAGTATGAAGCGGCTGTGCACAAAAATCCCAACCTGACATAAACAGACAAGTTAGCCATCTGAGGTGATAGCTCACAGCTGCAGAATGTTGTTGCAGGATTACCATTGTCTGAAGTCAATCATGATAATGCGCTCCAATTGCTACAGAAACAATTTGACAGAAATGATGTGGTTATTAATACACCAAACTTCTAAATCTTAATCCTGTTTAAAAAATGCCAGTGATATCAAAGCACTCAGATGTTTATATGATAACTGTGAAATACAATGTGGCACCAGGGGCATGGTCACGGCACCGTCTTAAACATCTGGGGAGTGTCTGGAGTGGCTCAGCTGGGGATCGGACAGCTGGTCAGAATCAGGTAATCAGTCGCACAATATAAGCATGCCGGTAACCTGGTTTTGTCTCTTGCAGCACCCTGGATCCTGAGGAGGAGGGCAGGGAGAGAGCACCGCTAACATGACCAAGATTGCAAAAGAGCACACAAATAAGAAACGTGAATTGCAGATGCGCAAAAGAAGACACAATATGATGATAGCGTCTGCGCTTTATGCTTCAAACCAGACAATTTTATTTTTTTTGGGAGAAATGATTACATGTCAAAACAGTACACCACGATGTACGTGCCAACAAGCAAGCGAAGCTGGAATATGCTTTGTGTGTTTTGGAATCAGACATGTTGCCAAGGATTGCCTTACAAAAGATATTTCCTGTAAGAAATGTGACATCACAAAGCAATCTGCTCCTATGAAGAAGAGGGATTGGCAAAGGTAAATGAGCCGACAGAAGCAGTGATTTCAGATTCCCCCAATAAGTTACTTCTACTGTACAGTCTGGAAAGAGACTCCAGTAAAAAGCCGGTAATCAGTACCTCTGAGATGCTTAATGGAGAGCTGTATAGTGAGATAATAACTGTTATACTCTGATCCAAAAGCACAGAAAAATGCCATATGGACAATGGTCAATGGATCAGCGGTCCCCGAGCCATTTGGTACCGGGATGTACAGAAAGAATTAATTGATTGATTATCAGAGTCTGAAAGATGTTTTATTTTGAAAAATTACCGTATTCTCTCCCCATTACATCTGTCTGTGCCTCTTGACACGTCAAGACACTTGTCAAGGTGACGGGATACGTTACTTCAAATTACTTCAATTAAGCCCACAAGCTAGCAAAAATTAGTAAAAAACAATCGTCTTGGGAGAGCTTCTTTCCAAAGGGGTAAATACCCAATGAGGAGACAGAAGAAGAGCCTACGACTTTGAAGAAAAAGAAAGTTGCATTTTAAAAGACAATATTAGGAGTCCTACTTAAAATACGGGTTTATCGTGGCAGGTGATTCTCACGGGCCAAGCCCATTCTGCATAACATGTGGCAACAGGCTAGCACAGGGGTGGGCAAACTTTTTGACTCGCGGGCCACAATGGGTTCTAAAATTTGACAGAGGGGCCGGGCCAGAAACAGATGGATGGAGTGTTTGTGTGAACTAATATAAATTACATGTAAAAGCCATTACATGAGAGGATTTGGCCTGTAACATGTAGCAAAGCATGAATATGCAAGGCTCATTGTACAAATTGTTTTCCAAAGGCATTAATTTAATTAAATTTAATTTAAATAAACACAGTAGAGAAACTCACGTTCAATTTCAGTGGGAACAGTGTTGTTGATCTCCCTTTTTTGCCAGTGCATCAAAGTCTGGAGTAAGTTTTGTTGTGGCAATTCTCAGAATAGATCCGAGGTGTTGGTCAGTTAACTTGAATCTGTGACGGGATTTGTTGATGTTCATGACGCTGAATGTCTGCTCACATACGTAGGTCGAGCCAAACAAAGTCAGCATCTTCTGTGCTGTCTTCCGGAGGTTTGGAAACGTGGCTTCGTTAAGTGAAGCATAAAAGTCATTCAGTTTAAGAGAGTTGAACTTCTCCTTTAAGACGGAGTCAGACTGAAGATTGATCAGTTCCAATTGCACCTCTTCTGGTGCTGTTTCAGGGTCTTGTGACAGGGGACAGGACACCAGCTGAAGTGACTTTTCAATGTTTTCAAAATCAGAGAACCGACGGCTGAATTCTCCGTGCAGGTCGTCCAGTGATTTGCTGTATTTCTTTGCATTTCGCGTTGCCTCTTTCTGCGTGGCAAGTGTGGAGAAATGAGCGAAAGATTTGTTTGCAATTTGTCTGGAGAATAAAGTTAGCTTAGATTTGAAGGCTGTAACATGTTTGTACATGTTGTGCACAAACTGATCTTTCCCCTGTAGTTTCACATTCAGCTCATTCAAGTGTGAAAATATGTCCACAACAAACGCAAAATCACAAAGCCAGTTCTTGTCGCTTAGCTCGGGAAATTCGTCGGATTTCCCCACTGACTCCAAAAATGCGCCGATCTCCTCTTTCAGGTCCCACACTCGTTGAAACACTTTGCCCAAATTTAACCAGCGGACACGAGAGTGGTACAGTAAGTCCTGATGATCTGCATCAGTTTCCTTCAGGAACGTAATAAACTGACGATGCTGAAGTCCCCTTGCTCGTATAAAGTTGACAAGTTTTACGACTGGATTCACGACATGATTAAGCTGCAATATAGACTTACACAGCGATTCCTGATGGATGATGCAGTGAAGGAAAATAACATCCTGGTCCGGGTTTTCCTCTTTCACTTTATCCTGGATTCTTTTCAGCAGCCCAACATGTTTTCCAGTTAAATTTGGTGATCCATCCGTTGTGACATTAGCAAGTTTACTCCAAGGTAGCTTACATCTCTCGATGGCAGCAGACACCTGGTTATACAAATCCTCTCCCCGTGTTTTTCCTTTCAAAGACTCCATGGTCAAAAACTCTTCCGTTATCTCAAAACTGTCGTTAATCCCGCGGATAAAAATTAGGAGCTGAGCAGTGTCTTTTACGTCATTACTTTCATCCAGTGCCAGTGAATATAACTTAAAGGACTCGGCTTTTTTGTTTATTTGGCTGGCTATATCTTCATCAATCAGTTCCACACGGCGAGTCACAGTCCTGCGCGATAAACTGATTTTTTCAAACTTGCCTTGGCTCTCCGGACACAGTAGACCTGCCGTCTCTACCATGCATTCTTTTAAAAACTCGCCTTCGGAGAAAGGCTTGCTAGCTTTTGCTAATTTGAATGCCAGCAAAAAACTTGCCTTGGTAGTTGACTCTTGAATTGCAGTTTGTCGGTGAAAAAAATGTTGCTGAGTCTCACTATCCACTTTTCTTTTCTTTGATAAGCTCAGTTTTACAGAAGGGCTCACAGAGCAAAGCTAAAAACAGAAGAAGTAATGGTACCTTCAAGTGCTATGGTAAAGATGATCTTTTCCACTTGTAAACTGGTAATTACAAGTGCGTTGTGTGTTGTGTTCAGGTGCAATTTTCAATTGGTTTTTGGTATTTACCATAATTACCAGAGCACATGAAGATACAAAAATATACCACACGCCAACAAGGTGAATGTGCCTGAAGTGCGCCGATCTTTTTTTATTATTATTATTATTATTTTTAAATATAATTTGGACAAGTTCGGCGGGCCGGATTAAAAAGCCCAACGGGCCGTATATGGCCCGCGGGCCGTAGTTTGCCCACCCCTGGGCTAGCAAATGAGGCTATGAAACCTTCAAAACTGCTTCGGCACATGGAGACTGTGAGCTCCACCCGCTCACCCAGGGAAAAATTAAAGGAGGGAGAATCAGTTGACGGGCAACAAAACAGAACCAGGTCATCACCTTTTATTGTGTAACTGATTACCTGATTCCGTCCAGCTGAGCCACTCCTATCTCATCCCCAGCAGCTGACACTGTCACCACACGACACTGTCACCCACTGCCCGACTCAGGCCGGGAGCTGACTCCCCCCCCCCCCCCCCCCCCCCCCCCCGGCGGGGGGCGACCCCCCCCCCCCCCCCCTCTGTCAAGCGCGAGAGAAAGTCAACCACGACCATCCGGTTACCCAGCCTGTGGACCACCTTGAAGTAAAACGGCTGTAACGCCAGATACCAACGATTGATCCGGGCATTGGCATCCTTCATGCGGTGGAGCCACTGGAGCGGGCGTGGTCCGACCAGAGGGTGAAAGAGCATCCCAGGAGATAATATCACAGGGCGCCGACCGCCCACTGTATGGCGAGGCCTTCTTTCTTCAGTACTGTAGTTCACCTCACGCTGAGCCAGCTTCCGGCGAATGTACAGTACGGGGCAGTCGACCCCCTCCATCTCCTGGGACAAAACTGCCCCCAGCCCGCTGTTCGAGGCTTCGGTCTGCAAGACAAAAGGAGGCGTGAAGTTAGGAGAAAACAGGAGCGGCTCTCCACAGAGGGCTTGCTTAACCCTCTCAAACGCCAGCTGACACAGCTCCGCCCACTGGACCAGATCTGAGCCACCCTTTCGGGACAGGTCAGTCACCTCCTGACCTCCTTTTTAGTCTTGGGCACCAGGCACCTGCCTTCCACCCAAGTGGTACCCCAGACACCGAACCTCCCTCCTCCTAATCGCACACTTCTTTGGGTTGGCTGTGAGTCCCACGTTCCTCAGGGACTCGAGCACTGCCCCCACCTGCTGCATATGCTGCTCCCACGTCTTGCTGTGGCTGATGACATCATCCCGGTAGGCAGCAGCATATGCAGAGTGGGGACACAGCACCCGTTCCATGAGCCACTAGAAGGTGGCTGGGGCTCCAAACAACCCAAACGGAAGTGTCACAAATTGGTACAATCTGTACGGAGTGGTTAAATCCAGTTTCGTATAAAAACGAGCCGTGCCTAGCCAATCCAGGAGTTCATCGACACGGGGCATCGGGCCATTGTGTAAGCATCAGTCACTACCCTCTGTTGTACAGGCGCTGCTGACATTCCTGAGCCTGCAGCATATTCTCACGTGATAGCTGTCCCAGTGAATGGAGTTTTGCTCTCAGGTCCAGGACGTGAATAAAATTTTTGCTTGTGCTTGGACCCTCCTCCCAGTTTTCTTAAACCAGATCCAAAACACACCGTGGCTTCCTGCCAAACAGCAGTTTAAAGGGAGAAAATCCTGTGGAACCTCCCGCACTGCAAACAACAGAGAGTCTGACCATTTATCTCAATCACGGCTGTCCTCATGAACGAACTTACGAACCATATTCTTTAACGTCTTGTTAAACCACTCCACCAGTCCGTCTGTCTGCAGATGGTAGACACTGGTCCGGATGGAGTGGATGGAGTGGATGGCCAACAGATCGCACAGCTCGCGTAATGTGCATGACGTAAAGGAGTGCCCTGATCAGTCAAGATCTCTTTCGAGATCCCGACTCGGGAGATAACATGAAACAGTGCCTGCGCCACGCTTTTTGCCGAGATATTACGCAGCGGCACTGCCTCTGGGTATCATGTTGCATAATCCATGAGGACTAAAAAACAAAGCGATATCCCCGTGTACTCCGTTCTAATGGCCCGATGAGGTCCATACCAACCCTCTCAAATGGCACCTCAGTTAATGGGAGAGGGCGCAAAGGTGTGTCACAGCTCACACGGTACAACCTGTCCCTAATCACCGTGAAGTGTGGGTAAGTAAGTGATGCGTTCTGGTGCAGTGGGGAACCATCAATACTTACGGCCTGGTCGAAAGCATGACTGAGGGTTTCGGGACTGTTCGAGGGGAAAGTCCTCCACTGGACGCACGGGCGTGGACGGGAGGGCTTCAGCGTGAGCCTCCCCGCCCCCACCTTCGAAAGGCCCCACCTCCTCTGGCTCCCCACTCAACACCTAACACAACTCACATGTCCCTATTGCACATGAATGCACCCCCATCGTTTTCTCCATGAGTCTATGGAACCCCAGTCAATTTGTTCCCAGAATGAGGGTAAGGCGAGTACTAACTCTGAAAAATAATGTCAAGAATCACCACTGGATACTCGTGGATATCACCATGAACACACCTCACCCTCACCCACGACACT
The DNA here is from genome assembly GCA_943590825.1 of Bovichtus diacanthus. Lineage (NCBI taxonomy): Eukaryota > Metazoa > Chordata > Actinopteri > Perciformes > Bovichtidae > Bovichtus > Bovichtus diacanthus. The sequence continues at coordinate 24,038 of CALSBV010008335.1, read as the reverse complement.
TCCAACAAAGCCCCGGACTGAACCAAGTGCTGGTGGATCATGGTTTGGGTACAACCGGTGTCCACCAGAGCCTGGTGTATACTGCCCTGTATACATACCGGTACATGGTATGTCCCTTCCGGACCGGGAGAGGGGTCTGGCAGTCCCGCAACCCAGAACAACTGTCCGACCTCCATGAGTGGGCACTCGCGACCGAAGTGGCCGGGCTGCCTGCACTGCCAGCAATCCTGCCCCGGCGTTTGAGGTGAAGAATTGGTCCTGCCCGCCGCTAAGGACATTTGCAGTGAACTTCTCGGAGAGGCTGCAGTTAAAAAGATAGTACAGGTGCCTCTTTCGGCTAGCACAGTTACCAGACGAATTGAGGAAATAGCAGAGGACATTAAGACACAGTTGTTGGAGAGGATTAATAAATTAGTGTGGTCTGCAATCCAGGTCTACTGATATTGACAATAAGGCAATACTACTTGTTTATGTGTGATATCTTTATCAGGAGGATGTGCATGAGGATATGTTATGTGCACTAGTGTTGCCAACCAACACCACGGCCGCAGAACTTTTCAAGTCTCTGAATGATTACATATGAGGAAAACTAAATTGATCCTTTTGTGTCGGCGTGTGCATGGATGGAGCTGCTGCCATGACTGAAAGGCTTTCTGGTTCAACTGCTCGGATTAAAGAGGTTGCACCAGAATGTGAGTCTGCGCACACGGAAAATGCTGGCTAGCTGAAGAATGTCACCTGAACTCAGTGTATTGAATGATGTCGTTAAAGTTATTAACCACATGTTCAAGTAGCTTTGTGAGGAGATGGATAGAGAGCACAAATGCCTTCTCTTCTACACAGAAATAACATGGCTTTCTAAAGGGAGATCGCTGGCCAGAGTGTTTGAGTTACGAGAGCTGCTGCAGAGATTTCTTTCTGAAAAAAAAAGTCACCACAGGCAGCACATTTCAGTGACAAGGAATGGGTCGCAAAACTTGCTTACTTGTGCGATATATATTCAACCTAATCAATGAACTCAATCTGTCACTTCAGGGGAAAATGACAACTGTCTTCAAGTTGGCAGATAAAGTAGCTGCATTCAAAGCCAAACTGGAATTGGGGGGACGGCAAGTGGACAGAGGGATATTTGACATGTTTCAAACATTAGCATGGATTTTGGAAGAGACTGAGCCTGGGCCAAGAACTCTGCCGGTGTTCTGGATTAAAATCAAGGCAGAATATCCCGAGACCACCACAAAAGCACTGAAAACCCTGCCCTTCCATTTCCAACATCCTATCTTTGTGAAGTGGGGTTTTCTGCAGTGACAGCAACTAAAACAAAATTACAGAGCAAACTGGACATAAGGAACACACTTCGGCTGTTACTGTCTCCCATTACACGTAGATGGGACCATCTCGTTGCAGAGAAACAAGCTCAGGGCTCCCACTGATTCAGCGTTAGTGTGGTGTATTTTCTGCATTCTTTGTTAACAACTGTTAAACATAATATGTAACTGCCCAAAAAAACGGTATGGACAAATGGGCATGCTGTGTTTATGAGCTGTTGATCATTGAAAAAATGTGGCCTTTACAACAGACATAAAAAGACAATGGCGTAAGAGCTAGAAGAAAAGGCCATGAGAAGTAGGGTCAGCAATCGGAAGATAACATCTCCCTAGACACCATTAGTTAAAAATTCCAAACCAAAATATCAGTGAAGGGAAAAAAACAATACGAATTGCAGGAATTACTGGTTAAAACACAGTTGTTTGCCACACAGGGGAAAATTGGGGGGAGTACTGGCAGAAAAGTTAATTAATGGTGTCTAGAAAGAAGCAGTGAGAGAAAACGTCAAGGACAGTTGGAGGATCTGAGACTCTCCCACACAAAAAGGCGTAACAAAAGATAAAGAAAATGTATAAAAGGAAGAAGAAGGAAGTCTGAGCATTGTAAAGTCAGTCTCTCCATGAACAGATTTGTGTTTGCTGTATTGTGTTAACTCTTCAGTAAACTCTGTTCTATTGGGACTTTTATTTTTTTGAAAAGCATTGCATAAGTATTGTTAAATTGTGGTAAAGATACTGAGGATATCCGGCCCAGTTTCAGAGATTTTTCTCCCACATTAGTGTGAGTTGTATTTTTCATGCACTTTATATTTGTTTTTATTTTGTCGTATTTTATTTTGTCATATTTATCCGCCACACCTTGAAGGCTGGTCTGTGAAAATATTGTTTTACATTAAACCGGTCCGTGGCACAAAAAAGGTTGGAGACTGCTGGTTTACATGGTCCTTCACTGTCTCTAACATTCTGTTCCAAATTTCATAGGACTTTCGAAGAATGTAGAATGTAGTGGACCTGAGTATGTGGAAGTCTCCTGTCCATAGCCAGGTAAAACAACAACAGAGAGAATCTTCACTGGCCTTGACTGACTTGAACCTCCCTCACAGTACACCATGAAGCCTAAAAAACCCACCTCACTGACTATAAAGATGCCCTCTCTGCCGCCAAATCTGCTTACCTCTCCACCATCTTCAATGACCCCTGCCGTAACACCAGAACCCTCTTCTCCTGAATGACGTGATATTCAACCTGTGTTGCAAATGTATCAGTCAAAAACATAAGGAAGTACATTTTAGGAAAGGTGATTTTAGAAAAATGTATTTCAGGAAAATTAATTTTAGGATAATTAATTTTAGAAATACATTTTAGGAAAATGTATCTTGCATTTAAAAAAATCTGAATTTCATATATAGTAAGATATAAGATAAGATGTTACATGACAAATTATGTACAAAGAAAGTTAACAAAATACATACAGGTAAAATAAGTATTGAACACGTCACCATTTTTCTGTGTAATAAGATGGAATGACACAGGGAAAAAGTATTGAACACGCTTACTGAAATTTATTTAATACTTTGTACAAAAGCCTTTGTTGGTAATGACGGTTTCAAGACGCCTCCTGTATGGAGAAACTAGTCGCATGCATTGCTCAGGTGTGATTTTGGCCCATTCTTCCACAAACAGTCTTCAAATCTTGAAGGTTCTGTTCTATGAACTCTGATCTTTAGTTCTTTCCATAGATTTTCTATTGGATTCAAGTCAGGTGATTGGCTGGGCCATTCCAGCAGCTTCATTTTCTTTCTCTGAAACCAATTGAGAGTTTCCGTTGGCTGTGTGTTTGGGATAATTGTCTTTCTGAAATGTCCACCCTCGTTTCATCTTCATCATCGTGGTAGATGGCAGCAGATTTTTATCAAGAATGTCTAGTTACATTTCTCCGTTCATCCTTCCTTCAGTTATATGAAGTTTGCCTGTGCAGTATGCTGAAAAACAGCCCCACACCATGATGCTCCCACCTCCAAACTTCACTATTGGTATGGAGTTTTTGGGGTGATGTGCAGTGCCATTTGACCTCCAAACATGGTGTGTATTATGGCATCCAAAGAGTTCAATGTTGGTCTCATCTGATCAGACTATATTCTCACAGTATTTCCCAGGCTTGTCTAAATGTTGTGCAGCAAACTTTAAACGAGCTTCAACATGCTTTTTCTTCAGCAGTGGAGTCTTGCGTGGTGAGCGTGCATACAGGCCATGGCGGTTGAGTGTATTACTTATTGTTATATTTGACACACTTGTACCTGCTGATTCCCGGTCTGTCTGAAGCTCTCCACAAGTGCTCCTTGGCTCTTGGACTCTTCTGATCATTCTTTTCACTCTGTCAGAAATCTTGCGAGGAGCAGCTGGTCGTGGCTGGTTTATGGTGAAATGATATTCTTTCCACTTCCGGATTATGGGCCCAACTGTGCTCACTGGAACATTCAGAAGTTTAGAAATCCTTCTGTAACCAATGCCATCAGTATGTTTTGCAACAATAAGGTTGTGAAGGTCTTGAGAGCTCTTTGCTTTTACCAATCATGAGATGTTTCTTGTGTGACACCTTGGTAATGAGAGGTAGAGGTAGCACCTTAAATATGTGCTTTAAGGCCAGTTCTCTCAGCTGTGAAAATTAATTAGCACAGTACCCTGCTATTTGAATAATGTTGAACAGTATCTGGATTTTGTAAGGCCAATCAGGGTAGATTTATTTTTTTGTCATAACTGTTCATTTCTGTTCTCCCTCATCATTTGAATTTTAATTGTATTTTATTGTATTATTTTGTTGATTTAGTTAAGCAGATATTCATTTGTATGTTCTGTTGGGCATATTGGGACTGAATAAGTGACTGAGAAATATAACAAATCCAGATGTTTCCATTGGACACCAGGGCTGAATGGTTTGATTAGTATGATCCCAATGTGAATCATTCTATGGCCTTAACAGTCACCAGATCTCAACCCAACTAAAAACCTACATAAAAACATCATATTAGGGAAAATCTTCTGAAATAACAGACTTGAAGAATCTACCACATGCAGCATTGAACCGGTTTTGGAGGTTCAGGACCATATACTTTTTCTCTAATTAGTCACTCATAAGTGTACAGTATAACGTATGGTATTCAGTGTACACCTTATCTGTGTCGTTTAATAGTCCTTCCATTACATTTATAATATCTGCTAGTATGTGTTTGTTTTGGTACAGCTGTGGGGTAAATGTGATACTTCTCATCATGCTTCCTACACTAACTCATGGAAAGCAGTAACTTTATGAATAGTGACCTTGGCCTCTCCCTGTACACACGGTTATGTTCCTATTGTGAAACTTGGTGAGTGTGTGTGTGTTTAGGTCTTTGTTTGTATGGGTGCGTGGGTATGTGCACACCCTTACCTGGAGCGCTACAATGATGAAATGAACAATGTGTATGTGTTAGTTAAACATTCTTGTAAATTACTGTGTAAACTAAGATCTTGCTTTAAGCAAAGTGTGAGCCCTCATTACATTTTAGCTGAACATGAAAGGATACAGGGTTGCATGGCTCGAAAGGTAGAGCAGTCATTCTCCAGAGAGAATGTAGAAGTATGCCTGAGCAAGACACTGAACCCCCTAATCCTTCCTAATGAGCAGGATGGACTGCATTTTTATAGTGTTTTTCAGGTCTTGATGACCACTCAAAGCGCTTTGCAAGTGGCTTTGGTAGTGGCTATCATACAAGGTGCCACCAGCTCATCAGGAGCGAGAAATATTCACACGCACTCACAGGCCAGAGATCTAACCACCGACCTTTGGATTGGTAGATGAACTTTCTGCGTGAAAAGTACAATATTGGCTTCCAAAATGTAGCGGAGTAGAAGTACAAAGTAGCAGAAAATGGAAATACCACAAGTATCAAAAGCACCTCAGTCTTTCTTTAGTACAGTACTTGAGTAAATGTTTTTAGTTACTTTCCACTGCTGGAGTATTCAGAGTTTAATGGGTAATCAGGCTGTGACAGTGCTATATAGCTAAATAATGTCAACTACCATTAGCATGCATTGAGTTTGTTGGCCAGCTGGCTTGCATTTGGGATGTTTGAGGTAGCTAAAAGGGTGTCACTTTGTGTTGAAAAGAGGTGGAGCTATAAGGGCTCAGATGAAAAAAACTTTTTAAAACAGTCTTCAACATATATGATTTTAGGCAATGAAATGGAGGATTGGCCTGAGGTCCGAGTAGATAATTATGGCGCATAAGGGGACATCAAAAGGGCATAGCCTAGGCTATTGCATTGTCGTCAATACAAAAACACTCAGCATAAAACGCACAATGACATCATCGATGTGCATCACATTCACAGCATCACCATGTCAATCAAACAATGGCAAGGTAGGCTCGTAGAAACAGCTGTTGTGACAAGTCGTGTGTGGCGCACCTACTCTCAACAAACAGTGCTGTCGATGGTTCAGAAACAGAAACTTGTCACTGTCTGAACGAGCTGCATGAATAACGTTTATTAATAACGCTTGCGCTGCGAGCTGAAAGTATGCTACTCCTGTTATGTGCTGTGTGCTTCGGGCCTGCTACAGCTGCCAGGCAGCTGATCTAGCAGTTTCGTTTTCCTGTTCCCACAGTAATATCATATGGCTCTGCATTACCATCGTTTTGGCTCACAGCTGCGGTACATAATACTTCATTCTAAATTCACGTAATTAATTGTGCTTGTGTTGTTGTATAATGCTTAAAATTTTGCAATGTGAGCATATTAGCAGAGGGACATTGAATCTTGTTTTCCTGTAGCCTAGTAGGCTATGTGTTTGTTGTTTTTTGCTCCACAATTCATTAGCACCTGCTATAAACAATCCAGCACCCTGTAGCTCCCGTTAGCTTTTGCGTTATTGTTTGTGGTAAATCAGTGCATAGAATTGCTGTTATGAACATACTAACGTTTTTCTCAGTGGTTGTTAAAACAAGTATGAAAGTTGGTGATATATTAGCCTTCTCTATCCTCAGCCTCAACCTATCCTCAGACTCAACCGCCGCCTATGATGTTGAGTTAAAGTGTCTTGTTGTTTAAATGCTGCATAGGCTACTTTTTTTACATTAGTGAAACGAGTCCACAATAGTTCATGCTTCAAGTTCAACCAATCATGACTCATTCCAAGCATATCGATATGGGAGAAGATGAATTAAATTATATTTTTGATTTTGGGTGGCAGTAGCTCAGTCCGTAGTGACTTGGCTTGTGAACCAGCATAATGCCAGTTCAAGTCCCCGAATGGACAAAGTATGGAGTTTGGATTTGTACTTTGAGAGGGACCAGTTTGTATCGGGGGCTGTAGAGTAGCTGCCCACTGCTCCTAATGCTAGGATAGGTTAAATGCAGAGTCCAAATTTTAATGTGTGTGCTGTGGTTTGTACATGTCTGTGACCATTAAAAGAGGATTCAAATCCTCCATTTCGTTTTTTGATTTGATTTTAAAACTCAAATCATTGATTTGATTTATTAGCTCCGACCAGCAGCTCAATACCACGCTCTGTCGGTTGGTCCACAAAAATGTCCGCACACTTTGGCGGCCACAGTCTTAGCCCAATGAATATTGTTATGGAGGCCAAACTATTGTTTGGGTTGGTTTTGATCCACAACCCTACCCAGAATGTTTTATTGCTGAATGTCATACTTTTAAAATTTAACGTTCTTTGTCACATTTTCAACAGCAAGGTAAATGTGGACCACACAATAAAAAAGTAAATGTAGACTTTGTGGTTAAGAATGGATGAGGGGTGGTTGTGCGTCAGGAGGTAGAGCAGTCACCCACCAATAGGAGGTGGTTCAATCCCCGGCCCATGCAGTCAACATGTCGAAGTGTCCTTGGGCAAGATACTGAATCTGAAATTGTTCCAGATGGCATAGCCAACAGTGTGTGAATGCGTTTTTTACAATCTATATAGCATACAACACCCTCTGTCCTTAGACCTTTGCAGTGGACAAGGAAAAACTCCCCAAGAGAAACCCCACAATTAAAGGGGGAAAAATGGAAGCAACCTCAGGGAGAGCAACTGAGGAGATATCCTTCTCCCAGGACGGACAGATGTGCAATAGATGTGGTGTGTACAGAATAAAAACCTTAAAATTACAACATAGATAATCCATGATAATGTCAACATATGAAAAAGAAGTCAAGCATCTTAATATGACTATTAAAAAGAACAGAAACAATAACAACTATAAAAAATAAGACTAATAATAACGATAAAAACAACTCTAAGAATATGACAAAAAATAATAGTAGCAGTGGGTGTCAAGCTGGACCACGGCAATATATGTAGAACTGGGGAACATCGGACCCTTTGCCATATTCCCATTATGTGCCATATAAATCTGGGGTACATAGGACCATCGGAACATAGGACTTTGGTAACATAGGAATGAGCGCCTGTAGGTCACTATCTAAATATGTAATATCAAGCTAATAAGACTCAATGATTTTTTTTTTAGCTTACGTTACTTTTTTTTGGACAATGCACAGTTGTCTCTTCTATGTGTGTCTAGGCCATTTAAAAAAGTTCTGGGGACATGTCCCCAGCGTGGACAGTTTAAATGACACCTATGGGTTGCTTTTTAGCTAGCACAATGCCTATTTCATTTCATGTTTAATGTTAGCTGGCAGATCACATGACAAAATATCCATTTCATACCTCTGATTTGTTTTATTTAATTTCAGTGTATCTGTGACCAGGTGACCAAGTAACTATCACACTTGGGTCAGGAGCAATTGTACCATATTTATCACACCTGTGGGCACACTATATGTATGTTGCACACCCATACACACTTCCTCTACATGCTATTCCCAAGCTTATACCAGTTTGTTCTATGTATGTTGTTGCTCCATCACGGTTTTTGGTTGTCGATTATTGGGCTGCCTTGCACTTGGCCCCCTCTTGGTGCTGTGAGTTTATTCGTTTTGTTTGCAGGTGAAGATTGTGCTCGTTGCGTGCAGAATAATCACATATTGACTTAGTAAGTAGAGTGGAGTATACTGTCACTTTGCAGTACCGGAGTGCATTAGCTTTGGAGCTGTTGGTTTTTTTGAGAGAGAAAGCAGCTGTAGACTGACAGTTGTATTGTCTTTTTTGGTGGTAGGTGTTCGACTCTCTGCATCTTGGAGAGCTGTCACCTATGCTTCGGGAGTTTTTATTACATTCAGAAGGGTAATTAAATTGCATGTGTCTCATTTTCTCTTCCTTTGTTCTGTTGCAGCAATCTAGTTCACTCTTAAACTGGGCTGCTTTTTTTTAAATGATAACTTGCATAATTTGCATGTTTTTTTTCTACTGTTGTACTGCTGCATGTGTGTTTCTCTCATCTCAGACTCCACATTCAGTGTGGGATGCACAGGGTTTAATTCTGCCACGAGGAACATATAGAGCATCTAAGCAGGGGAATGATGAGAGGGGCAGGCTCTGAAGATGATATGCATCCTGGCCAGGTTCGGTTCCCTCAAGTTGCTGGTGTTCCGTTTGGAGTGAAGAAAGCAAGTATGGAACGAAAGTGGACTGAGCAGGACCCGATCCGTCATCCAAGGGTGGTCCTCACGCAAAGACTGTTGGAGAATATGCATAAGACCATCAAATTCATGACTTCAACACAGCACCGCCTTTTGGATCTGCACATCAGGCTCTTTCAGAAATGCCTCTGCATCAAGATGCTATGTTGCTTACTTCCTCAGGTAATCTGGATGAGACCAACAGCTCTGGCTGCGGGTCCTCTGGGTATGTGGATCCAGGCAGGATACTGCAACCCGCTGGTTACTCAGGAGCTTAAATGGTGCCAGTGAGCACCACCTAGATGGCGTGGCCAAGGTAGGCCATAACATAACGCCCCAGCATGCGGTGTGGGAGTGCAGGTCTGTTCGGTGTCGTCGAGGGAGGGAGGCAGGTCAAGGTGAGTATGGACAGCACGGCTGTTGTGGTCTCAGTCCCATGGGAGTGTTCCTAAGGGCAATTTATCTTATGGGGCCCTAGAATGCAGCCTCAGATTTGCTGTCCCAGGGGTGATTCCCACCCTGGCGAGTGGCACTTGCACTTACAGGTAGTGGTCGGGCAGAGGTTGCCACTATTTGCCACAGCGGAGAACACTCACTCAATCAATGCACGGCCCGCTGGGACCTCTGGGGATGGACCCTAGGGGTGAATCATCCTTCCTGTAAGCTTATGCTGCCCTCCTGGGACCTCCAGGTGGTTCTCAGAGCTCTTAGTCAGTCCAGTGGCTTCTTGTTGGAAGACAACTTTTTTCTTGACTGTTACTTCAGCCAAGCGGGAGAGCTCAGCGCTCTCTCTGTAGATACAGCATGTTTCAGGTTTTGGGATGGGGACCGAATAGTCTGCTTATTACCAAACTTGGCTTTTCAGGCTAAGGAATTTTGTCTCCAGGCCTCCGGTGCTTGAGGCTTTTTATCCTCCACCTTTCTGTGGAAGCTGAGAGGCTTCACAACTTGTTCCCTGTGAGGGCCCTCAGGTTCTAAGTGGACAATTCTTTAAGTCCTTCTGAACTTCAGCTAAGCTATTTTTATCTTATGGTGGAACCACATTGGGCAAGTCTATTTCAAAGCAACGTCTGGCGTATTAGATAGTCAACCTTATGTGCATGTGGGAGTGGATCCTCCTTCAGAAGTTGTGAAACCCCTATCAGAGGAATGGCACTGTTTCAGGGTGCACCCTTAGAAGATGTGTGTGATGCGACTGGCTGTACAGACTCGTCAACTCGTCAAGTACTCAAAACAGCTTCTGTGGTAGTTCCTGCTAAAGTAGGTGTCTCCAGGAGCCCATTTTGCCAAGGTGGAAACAATACAAGCGTATGGTAAAAACTAAAGTGCAATGCTAAATTGCTTGAGTACCCCTGTAAATATGTGGTTGTTGTGAAGTCCCTAGTTATGTACCTGTCATTGTGGTCCATCTATGATATGATGCACTGTAATTAATAACATGTTAATATGTTATTAATCTGTCCACAAAATCCTCTTTTATCAGACCATTTTTTAATAACTTTTGAAGTCCTGCTACTGGACTACAAGCCATTAAGTAAAATATCCTATGCTCGATGTCTATCTGATAGTGCTGTAGCTAAATTTAAGGAAGTGATTCCATCGGCACTTGGTTCATTACCATGTCTCAATATCAATGTAACGGAGGACTCCTGTGATAACTTTAGTCCCTCCCAAATTAATCATCTTGTTGATAGTGTTGCAGCCTCACTGCGAATGACTGTCGCTTCTCTAAAAAAGAAGATAATAAAACAGAGAAAGCAAGCTCCGTGGCTTAACCCGCAAACTAAAACTAAAGTCAAGAAAACTTGAGAGGAAATGGCGATCTACCAAATTGGAAGAATCTCCTTTAGTCTGGCTAGAAAATCTTAAAAAATATAAGAAGGCTCTCCGTAAGGCCAGAGCATCTTATTACTCTTCATTAATAGAAGAAAATAAGAACAACCCCAGGTTTCTTTTCAGCACTGTAGCTAGGCTGACAGAGAGCCACAGCTCTACTGAGACTTCAATTCCTATATCACTCAGTAGTGACAACTTCATGAGCTTCTTTAACAATAAAATTCTAAATATTAGAGACCAAATTAATCAAATAAATCTCCTTAATTGGTAATGATTTAGCTTCCAATACAGGAACTTTAAAAACAACTGTAACACCTGAAATATATCTAGACTG
>CALSBV010008321.1:75878-88264 GCA_943590825.1 Bovichtus diacanthus | reverse complement strand
ATTTATATATATATATATATTTATATTTATATATATATATATATATACGTTGACACTGAAATGCATTGGAGAGAAGTTCTACCAAAAGACACTTTCCAATTGCATTATGGGAAGTGTACTTTAAAATATACAGAGGAGGATTCCTAAATAATTTTTGTGACTCCCTAAACTCAAAAATACAGGCAGATTGCCTTGTGACTATCACTGAGGTCCATGACAATGTATGTACAAGATTCCTCCATTGTTTGTCTGTGTTCAGACGTTTGTGCTTCATCGGATGGTGAAGGGGGCCAACGCCACCATCTTGCTGACCTGCACCATCAGCCTGGCTCTTTCCGTTCTCATCGCCTATGTGGGCTGCCGTAGTCTTCCTGGCTGTGGCTGCTATAATGCCAGATCCGGATTGGTAGGGAAGAACAGTCACCACAAATATCTTTTAAACGGAGTTATTTTTGCTATGCCTGTCAAGCTTTCTGTTCTTACAAATATGCCGTTTCCACTGATAATGGTGGCAGATTTTTTTCAAACAACACATCCTTGAGAACAAACAGAAGACCAAAGCAGCTTCTCATTTCTAGCAAGCAACGGTCAATTATGTTGGCTAAAATGTATACTGTCGCAGGGGTTAGGCTTTTATTTTGAAATGGAAACAAGAAGTTCTGAGTTAAAAGTAAATATTTACTTTTCTTTCACTTCTGTTACATATTCTACAGATGGACATTAACACTGTAGTAATGTTGCTGGTATGATGTCAATATACAGTCAAAAGATCATTTTTACATTTTTACAAATCTCTAGAAGAGACACAGACAGTCGTCTCACACACTACTTCAAACACCATAATCACTGTGTGTGTGTGTGTGTGTGTGTGTGTGTGTGTGTGTGTGTGTGTGTGTGTGTGTGTGTGTGTGTGTGTGTGTTGCAGGAGACACTGGTTCCTCAGTGTGACCCTGGGGACACTGAGATGGTGTGTACATGGCAAGGTAACAACTAATGTTAAATGCTGTCTAAACTAATGTTTTGCGCCTGGCAGTCGTGTGATGGATTCTCCTTTGTCCAGCAGGAGGTGACGGCAGGCTTTTCAACTCTCCTGCTCAGTCCACTGACCGGGGCCCCGAAGAGGAGGGTCCCTCAAAACGGCCTCCTTACAGTAGACTGACCTGACACACAGCCACGTTAGAGAGCCTGGTCCTATTTGTGTTCTCCATTCCAGAGAGGAGGGGGTGGTTATGGATTATATTTCGTTGAAGTTGTGCTACACATTTCTTAATCTTTGTGGATAAAGGGAAACCCAAGACTCAAGTGAAGACGTCATATTGGGATGTTGTAATGTTTTGGAGAGTGGTGATTAGACTTTGCACTTTGGACTATGGCACTGTCTTTATTTCCACTTTGACCAAAGATTTCTGGAGCCAATCTCTTTTAACCTTGCCAAAGTGAAATACCTGTATAAGTAATGTGTCAAGCCTGAAATGCCTAATTTCCTATATGCTGTGTGAAAGTGAGCTCTGTTCATAATATTTAAATTCAAGAAATTGTGTGTGTATTTAATAAACAAAACCTGAATGGCCTGTTTGAGCAATTTCATCAGTGTTTTCACAGAGATGACCACATTTTGAAATGTTCAGGGTAGTTTATTGCAACATGACAAAACCATTGCAACTCATCCCCAGTAGCCTCATTCATTAGTCACTTTGTGAGTAGATACCATTATTTGTTGTTGATGGCTAGAGTGACTGCATTATCAAAACCAAAGGACACTTGAAGAAAGCAGCAACCAAACCTAAAGCAATTGAAGAGCCACAGGATGTCTTCCACTGTTGTCTCATTGCTGACAAGCCACAGAGATGCAGCAAGCAGCACCTGTTCATCCGTGTGCATCCTCTGAACAGGAGTCCTGAGATACATGGTCCCCACATGATACATGTGACTGTAGAGCGTGATCAGCACAGGAGTCATAGGACCCGCTGTGGCCACAACAAACATCCCAAACTATCATGATATGGACCCCAGCTTCTGCTGCATCATGGTTTATGAAGGATTCAACAGTTTCAGCTTTTATCATACAATGTTGTTTGGGACGAGCTGAATATCGTCACCTTCTTAAACTAATGGACTAAGTCATATTTTAAAGTTTTTAAAAAAACAACCAAATAGAGAATATAATATATTCTAGAGTTTTTTTCAGTGTTTTCTTCAAAAAGGCTGAACCAAATATAAAAAACTTATTCTATATTTGGTTCAGTTTTTTGAAAAACTTTAAAATATAACTTAGGCCATTGGTTTAAGAAGGTGACGGTATTATGTCACAAGCTTACATACAGGAGAAGTAGTGGGTATAGGCGCCTTACACACTGAGAGGTATGCGTTTGATTCAATGTCCAGCCTACACAGTACTACATTATTGTTTAACAATCTGGCTATTTTACAGCCATTCATATAGAAGAGGGAAAAGGCAAATACAGCCAACAAGGACAATTCTCTAAATTCCGTTTCCAAAGTCTTAACTGGTTCCCTTTGCATCATGACATTCACAGATTATTCCTGGTTACATTCCCACATCACTAGGTGGAGCTTCATACTGTACAGCAGGCCTGTTTGGCACATGGGTTTCAAAGGATTCACCTTAACTGTTTACAAGAACTGAAGCTTGTAACAAAACTATGACTAGCTGGGGAGCTAATACTTTAGAAAAACATCTTTTCAGTTGATTCACTTCAACTCAAACCTGTATTACCAAACGCAAAATGTTTTTTTTCTGTTCCGTTTTAAGACCTTAAGGAATAGGGTCATGTAAGACACCATCTTAATAATACAATTCACAGAGTGAGAGGTGCTCATTTTTACTGAGGCCTCGATCAGACTTTGACTATCCATAACTCACTCAGCTTTCTAAAGTTGCACGGACAAGCCTCGACTAGTCTAAAACCTATTCTTCTGACAAGCAGTCAGAAGCTTCCAACTGCACTTACAGTAAAAAATATCAAAAAGAGAGTGATTGAGTATTGTCTTATGATTCTAGGTTAATAAGTGTGAACATCTGGATCTGATTACTTCAGGGTATTTCCCAATGTTGTTCTTCAGTAGTATCCCTTTTTTTGTCCAGTTTATACAGGACATCACGTGATATTGGGCAAATGTTGTACTTCTAACCTAATATTAATTGAAAATGCAATGTGTGTGCCTTTAAAGCATCAACTTGATTTAATATTGACATATCATTTTAATATATAATACGTTTTTTTAACTAAGCTAAGTTTTAACGTGTTCTGTTATTATGTCCACCCCGAGTCTGCATGAAGAAATTCAATTCTGCTCTCCCATCATATCATAGTAAAGCTGTTTTGTAAAGTGACAATTCTTTGGCATCTCCCTTATTTCTCCATGCCACTGTGTCCATGTTTTTGTTGCCACAGAGCCTATGAAGATGAGAAACTTCAGTGGTGCAGGCTTAGAACTTACATTATTATTGAAGGGGTAGAAGAACAGATTTAGAAACAGATTTTTGGCCTCTTGTTCATGATTATTTCCATGAACATACGATAGATGTTGGCATTCCAAAACAACAATCACCAAAAATACCAAAAAACATTGAAAGTCATTTATAAAGTTAAGCACAGGCATGTGAAAAAATGATCCTCCTCTAATGGCAAAATTCATTTATGTGTTGATTGTGAACCTATTTTGCTAGATCCATTCTTCCTTTCCAGACCTCAACTCTTCACTTCAGCTCCTTCCATGTTCAATCTCTTCGGCCTTGTGCAGCCCCGGTCTGAAGTTGTCTCCCTCTTTGCCTCCATTATGCTCCCTCAGCAGCTGCTGCAGCTCCAGCTCTTGGCCCTGTCTCCCCCATCATCTCTCCCCCCGCTCAAGATGATGGTACCCCCTGATCCCCCAGGTGGCTGGCTCAATACCAGAGGCTTCTGAGACTTAAGCTTGTGGGCCACCGTCATAAAAATAGCCTCAACGTGGTCACTGTTTCCTCCGCCATAGTTTCCGTCTGCCTGGCCGTTTGGGTTCTTTGCAGATGTCTCAAACAGGGGCATGGAGTGGGCGTCGGCAAACTGTTGCGCCACATCTGTGCCTACTTGGACGGAGTCTTGAAGGTCGCACTTGTTACCAACTAGGATCCTGGGTACCTCTGTGCCCAGTGCGTGCTGCTTGCACTCTTCAATCCAGGCTGGGAGGCTGCGAAAGCTGGCAGCGTTAGTAACATCGTAGACGAAGACAACAGCATGAACGTTGCGATAGTAGTGCTGCACCATGGACTTCCTGAAGCGCTCCTGACCGGCAGTGTCCCACAGCTGGATCTGTGGGGGGACAGTTTGGAAATGGATCAAATCCCATTAGAATAACCAAACCAACAATAAATTGATTCAAATAACAAGTATAGTGTGTATCAAAGTCTGATATATATTTTTCCTCTGAGCCATAGAGCTCCATTGTTGCTCCAGAAACTAAACACATCAATGAGAAATCCCATTTCATGGGATTTGTAGACAATAAGACAAATCTAGAATAATGTGGAAATTATATAAATGTTCACACTTAATTGTGAATTTGTGATTAGTAATGCATTTGTAAAAAATAACTAAGGGCTAGATTTCCTGACAAACATTGGTTGCACCAGTGTAGCCAGCAGATAAACTTTTTTTGTGAAAACGTTCAGTTTATTCATCATTAGAATTACAACACAGCATGTGAAAATGGTTTTATGAGGTGTCTGTGGCATTGGAGTTTTATTAAGTTTGAGAAAACCTCCCTGATGATTTAGATTGGACTTGAAGACTGGCCAGTAGCTCCCTCAAACTTTGCAACATTTTTTGTCATAATTCCAGCATGGATGCAAAAACATGCATTGCACCCTCAGTTTAATATTTGGCACCCTCAGTTGAAATTTGAATGATAATGTCAAGTGCAAGGTGGTAGAACTATGTGTGTGTCTCGTGTCAAGGCCCAGGGGGAACGTGAATATAGATCAGCGGTTGTGGTGATTATTAAATGCTCTCCCAGTCAGTCAGTTAAACATGATAACGAGCTCAGCAAACGGAAAGCTTCACCTCAGGAAATGTTTGCATGGTTCAGAGCGACGCAACATGAACACACTTAACCAATCACCCAAAGACAGATGGATTTTCCATCATTTTCTAGACCTATAATAATGAAATTGATTTGGTGAAAACATCTGTCGGAAAATACACACCAACCCCCACAATTAAAAGCCCAATTGTCCAATAGGTCGTTATCCCGAATAAAAGAACATCCATTCCTCCAAAGGTACACACTCTCCCTGCAATTAGAAAGATTAATCACCTGCAATCGGTCGGCCTTGTGTTGTGTCGGAGTTAAAAACCGTCCCGTTTACATTTAGTCAGGAGTACCACATAGTCAAGCTTGATTTTTAATCCTTACCCTAACCCAGAAGCTAATTGTGACAATTTGACAAAAATGTCAAACAAGATAAAATTATAAAGTCATGACATTTTGGACAGACATGGATGTAAACCAAAACTTGGCTGTTTGGTGGAGGCATAGAACCTTATTTGTCCCCCCAATAACGTCATGGATGCTAGATAACTAACGTTACATGGAAGCTGGATATACTAATGTTGGATGGAAGCTGGATAACTAACCTGGATCTGTAATGGTATGTCTGTGTTTAAAACAGCTTATCCCGCTGGATTAGTGGTAGGTCGGTCACATGGTTCATGTAACGCCCTATAGTTCCAAACAGTCAGTTTGTTTGCATGGTTTCAAGCGGGACAGATAGCAGCGATTATATTTGTAGCAATTGTCGGTGAATATTAACGCATAATGTGCATTGATTACTATGCTGACTTCACTTATGTTATATACAGTATATATATATATATATATATATATATATATGTACACAATATAGTGTAGCATTGTTTTGCTGTTTTTCTGTTTAATTTAAGAGGGAAGGGGTCTGTTCCTATAACGTAGAATACATTTACAGTAGTTTATGTATCATTAATATTTTCTCGTGCTTCTATGGTCATAATGTCTCACCTGCTAATGTTATGTTAAGATGATCACATAAACATGCACAACAAGTGAATATAAAATTTAACTTTATTGTCATTGCACAAAGTACAGCTGCTGAGACAACGAAACGCAGTTTAGCATCTAAAGGTTAACCAGAAGTGTAAAAACAGAAACGTGCAGAGCAATGAGCAGAGTATAGAATGAAATATAAAATGTAGAATAAACGGTAAGTGGATGATATGAATAAGCCAAGCTAGATATATAACATTACAGTATGAACAATATATAATATATACACTACGATATACACAGTATGAAACGTGCAGTAATTACAGTAGGCAGTGCAGGTAAAAGTAACAGTAAAAAATATATATTGTGCAGGTGCATGTAAATATGCTAAAATTGATATACAGATATAAATTATATACAGAATTAACAGCTGGATGTATAATAAGAATACAGTCGATATGGTATATAGAGTGGTAAATATGCAGTGGTAAATATGCAGTGGAGGAAGTACTTTGACTCAAGTACACACATTTCTGATTGTACTTTACTTGACTATTTCTATTTTCTGCTACTTTATATTTCTATATATTGTGTTGATTTTGAATGTTTGTGATAAACCGAAGGATGAAGTGTTCCTTTATGTGTTGAATAAATCATTCGAAATTAGGTAGGTTAGCTACCGTTAAAATACATCTTAGCTAGCGAAGTGTTGCTAACGTTAGCTAACTGCCACTATAATCTAACTAACGTTATATATTATCTTACGATAAACATGAACTGAAGCTGGCTTTAGATTCATGAGAGGTTATAATGCATCATTTCATTACCTCTCCAGAGTTCTTGTGAAACACTGAAAATAATTGGGGTTCCAAGCTGGAACTATCCAGTATGTATGATCGCATTCTACTAGTAAACATGCCACATAATACAAGTATTGTTTAGTTATATGGCTCTAAATTTCTGTTATCGATTGGCTACGATGTTAGACGAGAGAAACTTAATTGTATACAATACTTTTTTTTACGGCGCTATGTTGTGCAACATTTTCAATAAAGATAGAACAAATATTAATTTAAAGAAATATGCATCAGGAGACGTTACTGGTGTGACAGTCTGACAGTTAGGACACGGTACATGCCGGTGGAACAAACCACTCCAGGGATCGAAATACTCTCAGCGCTACTGCATATTGTTGTATTTCTACCCTGGAATGAGTAGCACTCGTCACACCCTAATTTATTACCATTGACATGCCTATGAGCAAGGCACTTAACCCTCAACTGCTGCCATGGAGCCCACATGTAGTATTTTTTTTACGTTAATCTTACGTTACATCTGTGCCTGCTCTGCCTCCATACGTAAGCTACAGTGTATTACTATGTTCTCCACACCAAAACAGACATGATACCCAGAGCCAAGATCTGCATCTGGTCTGTATTTTTAGAGGATTGTTAACAGTGCCCTGCCGTGCACACCTTGATTTTCTCGCAGTCAATCTCGACCAGCCTCTCCCTGAAGTCCACGCCGATCGTGGCCTCTGTCTTCTCGGGGAATTTCCCGGCACAGAAGCGATAGGTGAGGCAGGTCTTCCCGACACCCGAGTCACCGATCACGATGATTTTGAAGATACGGGTCCTCGGCGGCGGAAGAGTTGCGCTCGTCAGAGAGCCGGAAAATTCAACCGACGACCCTCTCTCCGCCATATCAGACCGACAGGCCGGTGGATCAGCAGGAACGCCTTGTTCACAGAAGCTGCAGCACCACTAAGTTAACGCTCCAGCCCGCCCGGCTCCTGCGGCTGTGTGGCGAGCGAGCGTCAATAAAAGACTTTCACGAGAACAGCTACTACTACTATTTATCAAAACTCAAAGAATATACAACATGTATTCGACGTCCAGGCAATATGTTAATATACATACAGTAGCCTATATTATTCTTTCAGTAAGTATCCCTGTTAACAAAACCCTCCCACTCCTCAGCTGTGAAGCCACGTACATGTTGAGTGTTTTCTCGCGAGATGTGTGTACTATCCGTGGGAAAGAATGGAAATGGAGGATTTTGAATCTTCTTGTAATGGTCACCTCGGCAGTGCCCTGGAGGTAAACTGGCTCCTCTCAAAGTACAACACTTCGTACTTCGTTGACTACGGACTGCGCCACTGTTACTCATGTAAAGTTACGCTCCATAGAAGAAAGCATTCACCTCAGATTTCAGATGACACTAGAATGTACCATCTTCACTAATATGCTGTGTTCTTACGGTTCATGTCAATAAAGCCTGATAGATAGTCCTAACCCTAAAATCAAACTCCCTGCCAGGCAGAATGCAGTGTGGAATACGTGTGCATACAACACATAGACTGTATAAAATAGGATAGGCTACAACAGAGATATCTGCTGGAAGAACTAAAGCGAGATTTTGAGATACCCTACAAGAGGTAAGACAGAGCAAAACTATGTTTTTTCATAACTTGTAATAATATAATAATATAGTATAATATTTTACTGCAAAATTAGTTTATTTGGTAGATGTGTGGATCCTCCCAAAACAGAAAATAATGAAAATGTAGGCTTCTCCAAAAGGGACAGCATCTGCCTTATCACATGTACCTCTGGAAATAATCAGAATGTCACCAAATTGGATCCGCATGTTCCCAGACAGGCATTGCATACAATAAAGTGCCATTTCACCAATACCTTTTGAAATTGATAGACTTAAACAGACATAAATTATTGGCGGACATTGAACAGGAAATAAAAATTCTAAAAGGTAGGGAGAATAAAGTAGGGAGACCAATCACCAAAATATGTAATTTGTCATAACATCCTCCTTTTTCATATACTGTATGTACACATTATCATTTTTGTCAAATGGATTTGTAATTTTATTATGTTGTTAATTCTGTACACGCGACATCTGTTGCACGTCTGTCCATCCTGGGAGAGGGATCCTCCTCAGTTGCTCTCCCTGAGGTCTCTTCCGTTTTTTAGGGAGTTTTTCCTTGTGTGGTGCGAGGGTCTAAGGACAGAGGGGGTCGTATCCTGTACAGTCTGTAAAGCCCACTGAGACAAATGTGTCATTTGTGATATTGGGCTATATAAATACAATTTGGTTGAGTAATGACACACAATTTTCACGTGATTCATTTGAAAACTTTGACTGAATAAATTGGAAAAATCAAAGATTAATCATAAATTGAATTCTAAATAAACAATAAATAATATACAGGATATACACCAGGGTTCCCCTGTATTTGAATATACTTTATATAGCCTATTGTTGTTTTTCCATTCAAATCAGTGATATGAAGATGATATTTAGCCTTCTATTTATTTTTCTTACGTTTAAGATTTACCTAGTTTCTCTATAGGATACATTAAATAAAGTGATATTTTTTATTAGATTAGATTAAGGTCATACCAAAAGTCAGACTAAAAGTAAGATCCAAAAAAAGATCTCAAAGTCTCTGTGCTGACAGAAGGACCTATATTTTACAATTGCTGAATTAACTGGATAACACCTATTCAATATTTTTCAGAGACACCTCTTGCACCTACTTAAAAAAAGCAAAAAAAACCTTGGTAATAACCCTGTTTCTTTCCCAGTTTATATCACTATACAAAGTATTTCAAACAAATACAGAAGCAGGATAACGAAATGTGTCCCACTGGATTAATTACTTGATACACATATTAAGAGTTTTTATATTTTAAAAAAAGTAACAGAATTCCCTATGTATAATTATGGTGGAGTAACTTGATAATATCTCTGGTTGCAGATGACAGCAGACATTTAATACATGACGGAATAGCATCAACTACAATAGAACATTCTCTAATTAGAGCAGTGACTATAGTCTCATAAGAATTCCTTACACATATGACCCTCCTTGTTAAACAATTGACAGACGCAGGTATGTACATTCAGCATCCCTGATGTAACACACGTGACACCGCCATGCGCATACCCCTAGTTACATCATGACCTTCACATGCCCACTACGTGTGTGTGCCCGATTCTGTTCATGATCACAAAAAGGAAAAAGCAGCAGAAATGTTTTAAGTTTCTGCATCAAACGTTTTTAATATACTATATATATAATAGTATTAATAACAAGTGTACCTTCATGTAATACACAGTTCTATAATATTGTCTTAACCGTTAAAAAAACACATCCAGGCAGTAAATGCGCAGCCCAAGTTGGGGTCCTTCAGCGGTGCGTGGTGCAACATGTGTTGGATAGTTCTAGAATAATCTTCGCAGTTGCTGTTGTGCTGGACCTGAGATCGAGCTCAAACCCTCTAAAGCCCCTTCCCCGGGACAAAGACACTCAGAGACCTGACATTTTGTAGCTGTTCCTCTCGGTTCAACAGTCCAGGGAGGCTGTTTAGATATTAGACGTTTTATTACATTTAGTTAGGCTGTTCGAGTTGTCAAAATGTTGAGCGTCGCCAAAAGCGTTTCAAGGACTCTCCCGACAAGGAACTGGACAATAAATGTGTCCTCTTTGATTAAGAAGGTAAGTTACAAACAAGCTCGTATAAATAATTAAACATACTTTATTATTAGTAATCATAGTTATAAGATTTGAAAAGCTGATGGCTAGCTTAGCATGCTAACTGTGTTAGCTTGAGGACAGGTTACCCAATCGTGACTACCAAGATGTTATTTGTAACGTTAGTTGGCTAATGTTAGCTATAAGCAGTTAGTGTTCTTCAGCTCTTTTAATTAACAGGGATATGAAGTTTGTGTCTTCATAGTTGCTTACAATGCATGAATGATGCCATATGTTCAAAGCCAAGTTAACAGCATACAATACCTGTCATGTATGTGGCATGTTTTTTAAATGTTGAATTTATTAGTAACTCATTTACTAGATTTAGGTTAAGTTGAGCAAGTGTGTTGTAAGAAAATGGCTCACTGGTTCAAAGACTGAAGTGACCTTCATGTGATATGCTCCCCCCCCCAAAAAAAAACATGCTGCAACATCTCTTGCATGTTGTCCCGAAGCTTATTGAACACATTCAGAAGTTATTGATCGTCTCCAGTATTCGTTGTGCTGCTAACATTCATTTAGGGTGGTATGTTGTACATGAACTAATCGACTTCTGTCAGTTTGTCAGCTGCCACATTTAAAAAAACGGATGTAAAGGTGTATGGCATATTTATGTTTGTGCTCTCTTACTTGGTCTATTCTGAGAACGGCCTTGAGTCCAACTTTATTAATTGTAATCTAGTGTTGCATCTAACAATTCTTTGTGACTGATTAATTACACATCAAAAACTGACTTGATTATTTTCATATTGCCTTAGGTTATTGTCAAAAGACAACATTTGGTAACAGTTGTGTAACTATTATATGATTTATACACAGGCATGTCGGAGTGGCAGCTTCCAACCAGATGCTCTCAGAGCTCTGTCCAGAAGAGACTATGCGTGAGTAGTATCAGTACAAAACCTTTTAGATATCTTAAGTATCCTGTAAAAATGCTGTTTTAAAATGGGTAGTAGTACAGTCAAAGAGTAGTTAATGTATGTTACAGCATAAATACTGTAAATGTGGTAAATTCCAATCCACGTTTTGGAATGATGAATTATGGTGAATTATAGTTTCTCATATAAGTACTCAGTTCTTGGGAGTGCTAAAGAGTTGGATTTAAGTACAACTTTGAAAACAGAGTTTAAAAATATCCTATGAAATCATCACTGCTCTTGACTTTTAGAAAATTCAAGTAAAACTTATATGATACATCTATATAAATAATAATTAAAAATAATGCTGCTACTACTAATAATAAAAACAATAACAACTGTGTATGTCTTCTGTGTTGTAGGTCAGAGGCCATCAAGGGCGTTGTCATTGGCATTGACTTGGGAACCACTAACTCATGTGTTGCAGTCATGGATGGGAAACAAGCCAAGGTGAGTGACCAGACACCTCACTTCTGTCATGGATAGTACATCATGTCAACTCTTTGTGCTCGACAGTTCAGTATGTTAAAGTTAATGTTACTCCACCGGTATTTTTTCGGGTTAGCGGTCACATCCAGACATGCATAATTTTTGCGCCACAACCTCGTGTATATTTTAGATGCAAATGCTTATTTGAGAGACTCATTTTCATTTGTAACTAGGAGTGTCAAGATTCTCCAAACCCACGATTTGATTTGATTTAAAAATATTTATGCCATTGTTCGAGTCTTATATATGGGTCTTATAGTCTTATATATATATATGTATGTATGTATGTATGTATGTATGTATGTATGTGTATATATATATATATATATATGTGTGTGTGTGTATGTATGTATGTATGTATGTGTGTGTGTGTGTATGTATGTATGTGTGTGTATGTATGTATGTAT
>CALSBV010008321.1:37904-50878 GCA_943590825.1 Bovichtus diacanthus | reverse complement strand
TTTAGAGAATGTTCTGGCATGATCTTTATCTTCATTAAGGACATTCTGATATAAGATTAGTAGATTTCAATTGAGTTTCATGGAAAAAAGGATCCGTTTGTGAAGAAGGTGATTTGTTAATTTAAGAGACAATTATTTTCATTATTCTCAGAAATCTGTAAGAGACTATTATGGCAATAAAGGGATGTAGTTTGACAGAACTTGAGTAAACAAGTCAGGGAAATGGTGCATCTTCCGGGGTAGATGAAGGATTTCTCTTTTCCTCTCAGGTGTTGGAGAATGCAGAGGGAGCCAGGACAACTCCTTCTGTCATCGCATTCACAGCGGACGGGGAGCGTCTGGTGGGCATGCCTGCTAAACGGCAGTCTGTCACCAACCCTCAGAACACGCTGTACGCCACCAAGAGACTGATCGGACGCCGCTATGATGATGCAGAGGTGCAGAAAGACCTGTGAGTGCACTCGTGTGTGTGTGTGTGTGTGTGTGTGTGTGTGTGTGTGTGTGTGTGTGTACATTTGTATAGAGTGCTTTTTTTCATTAACAGGAAGAACGTCCCCTTCAAGATTGTGCGTGCATCTAACGGTGATGCTTGGCTAGAGGCTCATGGGAAACTATACTCCCCCAGCCAGGCTGGAGCCTTTGTCCTGATGAAGATGAAGGAGACCGCAGGTATGACTGAAACTGCACTGAATAAATATTGCTAGTGTTTCTTTGACATTTCCATCATCCATACACATGAGCATTAGTTTTGGTATTTGTGTTTCAGAGAACTATCTGGGAACTAAAGTGAAGAACGCTGTGGTCACTGTACCAGCCTACTTCAACGACTCTCAGAGACAGGTACGCACACACACTTACTTCATGCCATGTGTAGCCATTCTGATCGATAATTCCTGTGAAAGTATTTACATGAGCAATAAAGTGAACAGAGGTGTTCATGTTTTAGAAATAACAACAGATGTTTAATATACTAAACTCAGCCCTCCACCATGAGCATGATAAAGCACTCTATACTATTATTGGTTTCCTGATGTGCTTTTTTTTTTAGTAAGGTGTTCATTTGGAATGAGCCAGTTTGTTTTGATCAGGCTGTTTTTGCATTAGGCATTTTTAATCTCATTCAATACTTGGTCCATTTATTCTGGAATAATGCAAATGCAACATTTCTACTTTTCAAAGTGAACATTGTCCTGCTCCTGAACTGATTTAGATTTTGGTGGTGGCAAAATACATCTTTGACCAATTCATATGCAAATTGTGACAGTTTCACACAAATGTTCAATAGGATAAAGTGATGACATTTTGGACAAACTGCAACTTGACAAGGTTTACCTTCTGTATCCCCCAGTGCTAGTTTAGAGAGCACTTAGAAAAGTAGTTTGAAAAGTGTAAGATCATCTCTGATTTATACCTGTTTGGTTCAGCAATTACTGTAACTTTTAAGTTGCTTTAAAAGTGTGGACAAAATATTGGCAAGCCAGCACATCACAACATTCCCAAATGTATGCGTTTAAAAAAAAAAAAAAAAAAAAAAAAATGTATATATTTAAAAAAGAAAAATAATAATAATTTTAGGCTACCAAAGATGCTGGTCAGATCGCTGGTCTGAACGTCCTGCGTGTGATCAACGAGCCAACAGCAGCTGCTCTGGCCTACGGCCTGGAGAAAACTCAGGACAAAATGTAAGTAGAGAAGGACCAGCAGAGCTTGTGTTAACCACTACACTCAGTAGCATCAGTTCTTACTGAAAGACAGAAAGAGATGATTATCATGAGGAAATACTGAAAGTGCCTGGTATTTTATTCAGTTTTTGGTTTGCCTGTGTTGTGTAACTGACTTGTGTCTCTTTACAGTATTGCTGTGTATGATCTGGGTGGAGGTACATTTGATATCTCAGTCTTGGAGATCCAGAAGGGAGTTTTTGAGGTGAAGTCCACCAACGGTGACACCTTCCTTGGGGGAGAGGACTTTGACCAGCACCTCCTCCAACACATTGTCAAAGAGTTCAAGAGAGAGGTAAATAATTCAAGTCTATCCAATCTTTAGATAACCCGCAGAGCAGGTTTACATGTGTGTTATGTCTTGTCTCTTCAGTCTGGTGTGGATCTGATGAAAGACAACATGGGTCTTCAGAGAGTCCGAGAGGCTGCTGAGAAGGCCAAGTGTGAGCTTTCCTCTTCACTGCAGGTACATAGTACCTAACCCCTCATCGTCACTGATGCAACAGGTGTCAAGTCAAAATACACAATCATGAACAGTTCCTATTTCTACCCCACACTGGGCTCCATCTAAAACCTTTTGGCAGTCTTGTCTGTTTATTTTTCACTGTCACTGATCTAAGATAATATTTAGGAATGAACCCTGCAGACTGATGCACCAAAAAGTCATAATCATTATAAGCCCATAGTGAAGCATACACATACGCTACGATACAGAAATTGCGTTACCAGTGGGCGGCTGTTGCTCAGGAGGTGGAGTGGTCGTCCACCAGTCGGAGGGTCGGAGGTTCGTTCCCCGGCCTCTGCAGTCAGCATGTCAAAGTGTCCTTGGGCAAGATACTGAACCCCAAATTGCTCCCGATGGCCAATGGTGTGTGAGTGTTTATCACTGATGAGCATGTGGTAACTTGTATGGTAGCCTCTGTGTGAATGCTGATGTGTTGTAAAGCGCTTTGAGTGATCGCAAAGATTGGAAAAGCACTATATAAATGCAGTTAATTTACCAAAAAGTAACAGGCCAGCTACTGCATCATATCTGAGGTACATGACATATTTTCTGACAATTATAACTGCATTTATTGCTTATGCCTTAATTTGAATGGCTGAAATGCGAATTTTCACTCTGTATTGATGCATCATCTGATCAAGAAACTAGAGCCGTGTTGACTATTTTGTTAATCAATCAACAGGAAACAAACTGTAACGATTGATTTATGGCTGGCTTCTGTAACAGTCTGAGGCATTTTGTTCCAGGTCATTTTTAAGTGGTTTTTATTCTCTGTTCCAGACTGACATCAACCTTCCCTACCTGACCATGGATGCCTCTGGTCCCAAACATCTCAACATTAAGCTAACCCGCACTCAGTTTGAAGGCATCGTGGCTGACCTGATCCGACGCACTGTGGCTCCTTGTCAGAAGGCCATGCAGGACGCCGAGGTGTCCAAGGGAGACATAGGAGAGGTGCTGCTTGTGGGAGGCATGAGCCGTATGCCCAAGGTACAAACACAGTGAGCGTGATAGGAGGCACACCCAGCTGCAACAAAAATAATTAGTCAAATTACTTTAAAAAAAAAAAACAAAAAACCCGTCTTATTGGTTACGGCCTACTATAAATTTAACTGATAAAATTGTGATGGTCTTCAACTTCAAATTTTGTTATTGATTAGTTCATATTCGGACATAATCAGACGGGATTGGGCCAAAAAGTGTGTGTGTGTGTGTGAGACACTACATTTAAAACACGAGACAACTTTACTGCTATTTTCCTTTCTGCTAACAGCTGATCTCCTCAGGGCACATCCAACCGCTGTCACTCTGTCGCTCAAGCACACGGCCACACATTACACTGTTCTTATACCAATGTTGTAATAGCCTTTTGTAAACATGTGGATTGCTCTTAGACCAGGGGCAACCAGACTTAATCCCTTGCTGCGACACGTCATTTTATTTTATGGAATATGTGGATACGTTTATGAATATGGAGAGGTCAAGTAAACTTATAGCTGATCAGCTCAAATGTTTATCAGCCTCTCCCAATTTATCCCATAGATTAATGATACCTCCTGCAAACTTGTGAACTGTGAATCCTGGTCAAATCAATCGCACCTCAAAGACTATTACTCAAATTTGTATTCACCAGAAGCACCTGAAAACAACTTGCCTCGGTTAGAGTTCTTAGATGTATCCAAAACTCCCAATTGATGCTGGGTGCAGCGAGAGAATTTACCAGCCCATATCACTTTAGAGATCCTTGACTCACTAAAAGGCAGAGTGGCAAGACCTCTGAACTAGGTGGGTATTTTAGAGTTTAATCTTTTTTAAATTGAAAGGGAAATTGGCACCCCTTCTTCTCAATATGTTTAATTACTCTCTGGCCCGGGGACAAAACCCAACACCTTTTTAAACAAAGTGATTTTTCAGACATTAACTTATAGCTATCCATACTAGCTAGGCACATTAGATGCTTGCTAATAACTTAATTGAAGAGTTAGTTCTCTGAGATTGACTGCGTTGTGGAAAGAAAATAGATTGACTTACTTGCCAGAGTTAACTTGAATGCATCAGTTTTAGACAAATTTGTTCAGAGGTGTTCATGATGCTAATCATTCGTGATCTCTGGGTTGACCCGCCTGTTTGCTATCCCGGCCCCCAAATGTTGGAATGAGCTCCCCATTGATGACAGGTCAGCTGAAAGTCTCCACACCTTCCGTCGCAGACTGAAAACACACCTGTTTCGACTGCACTTCCATCAACAACTAAAAGAAATACAAAATTGTATTTTTGCACTTATTTGAAGCTAATGGTGGAATTTTTTTATTCTATTGGTTGTCTTTGTTGCTTTTACTTTGGTTTGGCTTATTTGAAGCTATTGTTCTGCACTTGTATGATGTCACCTATTTGAAGCTGATGTACTTGCAAGCTTCTCACTGTTTAGAGTCGTATCTTCATGATTATTTGTACTTATTGCAAGTCGCTTTGGACAAAAGCGTCTGCTCAATGATGTGTCATGTAATGTAATTCTTCAGGAATCCAGCCAGCCGTCTTCATCTCTGTTTCTCTGCAGAGTATGTGCGATTGTCAGTAGGCCCTTCTCGCGATGGCAGAACGAACATGTACGGGAGGGGTAGAGCGAGGGGAGATTGTCCACCCATTTACCGATCGCAGATGGTATTCTCTGGGACAGATATTATACTATTATAGTTTGTGTAGGGAACACTGCTTTGTGTTATGTAAAATATGTACTTTCTGTATGGCACTGGAAACGTTTACAATGTCATTATTGCTGTTGAAGTATAACATTGAGAGTTTGTCTCTGCAGGTTCAACAAATGGTTCAGGACCTGTTCGGCCGTGCTCCCAGCAAGTCCGTCAACCCTGACGAGGCCGTTGCCATAGGGGCAGCCATCCAGGGTGGTGTTTTGGCCGGCGATGTCACTGATGTGCTGCTGTTGGATGTGACACCGCTGTCTCTTGGTATTGAGACCCTGGGTGGAGTCTTCACCAAACTCATCAACAGGAACACCACAATTCCCACCAAGAAGAGCCAGGTACTGAAAGAAACGGTGAAGGGTGTGAGAAGAAGGTTGCAAGTGTAAAATATAAGTGTAAATATGTGCTTACATGCCTCTATCTGCTCCCTCCAGGTGTTTTCCACAGCAGCTGATGGACAGACTCAGGTTGAGATCAAGGTGTGTCAGGGAGAGAGAGAGATGGCCGCAGACAACAAGGTGCTAGGTCAGTTCACTCTGGTGGGAATCCCCCCCGCCCCCCGCGGTGTTCCTCAGGTTGAGGTCACCTTCGACATTGACGCCAACGGCATCGTCCACGTCTCCGCCAAGGACAAGGGAACAGGCCGAGAACAGCAGAGTAAGTGTCATCTACTGAGCTGAAGATACATTAACAACTTATGCGTGTAGCTATAACCACTGAGGGCTATACGATTATGTCTTGAGAATAGTCCATAAGCTTGGCAACAAAATGTTGTTTCACTAAACAAACACAGAATATTTGGTTTTCATCCAAAGGTTTATAAATGAAATTGGTTTTAGAACTGCATTTTGGGAGCTTGGCTCCATGTGTCTGAAGTGACTGTTCCCATTAGTTTTAAACTGCAGATATAAATGTCAAACTGCTGTGTGTTGAGTGTCTCTCTGCACTCTCCTCAGTTGTGATCCAGTCATCAGGAGGTCTCAGTAAAGATGACATTGAGAACATGATCAAGAATGCTGAGAAGTACGCAGAGGAGGACAGGAGGAGAAAGGTAAAGACTGGAAACCGTGTAGTGGATTAACACCGTAATAATGAGTCCATGCATTTTAAAGTGGCAATCCTTAAGTTGTCAGTCCAGGTTGATTTGGCGACACCATATTTACTGGTGGTAACAGGAGATGCGGTTTAATACTACAGGTCTAGAAAACTGAGAACAGCAAAACAAATTATTGTCTTTTTGAAGGTAGATGTGTAAGATATGCTGGAATGTATACCGTATTTTCCGGACTATAAGGCGCACTTAAAAGCCTTTAATTTTCTCAAAAAACGACAGTGCGCCTTATAATCCGGAGCGCCTTATATATGGATTAATTCTGGTTGTGTTTACTGACCTCGAAGCGATTTTGTGTGGTACACGGCGCTCACGCGCTCTGTCAAAATGTTTTAGTACGACTTTGGTAAACTACAAAGCTGCACCGCTTGCAGCATTACGGCTACCGTGGTCAGGAGCGTCGCGGAGTGATACATACTGTGCTTCACCATAATATTACAGCATGTGTGTGTATAAGGACCCCAAAATGGCGCCTGTCAAGAGACACGCTTACGACGCGGACTTCAAACTCAAGGCAATCAGTCACGCAGTAGAACATGGGAATAGAGCAGCTGCAAGTGAGTGTATTGTGTTGTATTTTACGTGTTACAACTGAACAAGGTTGGGAGTTATTGTGAATACGCTCATTAACGTTTGAACAATGTTGAGAGTTTTTGTGAACACGTTTAATAAAGTTTGACTTATCTGACTGTTTTGTTTCGCTTAATGCGCCTTATAGTCCGGTGCGCCTTATATATGAAAAAAGATCGAAAATAGACTATTCATTGACAGTGCGCCTTATAATCCAGTGCGCCCTATAGTGCGGAAAATACGGTACTTAAAACAATGAACTAACATTGTGTGAAGAGGTAACAGTGTTGACGTTATGTCAAAGACGTCTTTGTGTTGTGTTGCAGAGATATCTACTGAAGTTAGCATAATGCTAACAGCTAGCTGCTCCGTCCAGTGTGTAATACCACTTGTTCCTCTAGAGGTGATAGTGAGTCAGTGTAGCTTCAGTCTGCCTCAGTATAGAGGGAGAAGAAGTGCAGCTGCAATGACTGATACGGCCACGGTCTGTGTCTGTTTTTATAGTTTTGTTTATTGGATTACATTGAAAGTGTCAGAAACTAGAAAAACGACCCGTACCCTCGCCTCATCCTCACAGCCGCCGGGAGGCTTTTTCGCTGGGTGTATAGCGGTTACCAGCCCCGGAAGATGGAGGTTCAGCAACATTACAGGTCATTTAGCAGACGCTCTTACCCAGAGCAACTTACAGTAACTAACTACAGGGACAGTCCCCTGGAGCCTTGCTCAGAGCTCAATGGTGGCAGCCTGATATTGAACTCACAACCTTCCGGTGATCTATTTGAAAGCCTGACTACGAGACCACCACCCAGCAACAGCACCGATGTCTTTAGAAATAAAGAAATCTGGCAATTATTGGCCTTTTTTCCATCATTCTATGAGCATCCATGATCTGATTTTTATGATGCACACGGCATTTGCAAACTGCAAAAGTAGTTTGTTACCCGACTTGAAGTTGAAGGTGTGCAGCGCTGAATCTACCAGCTCACTGTGGCTGCTCCCGACTCTTCATTACTCCCCGACATATTTCAAACTCATCCACTGTCAAAGAGTTTTATAGACTCCATTTTTGATGACCGATATCAGTTAGTGTCATGCTCACCGACCAAGCATATTGTTTCTCCAGTTAAATGTTTTTCATGTGTCGCTGCGGCAGTATGAAATGTTCAGTTTGCATTATCTGTAATGTAATGCAGCGTCTTTTCACCTCTTATTACTGCAAATATTTAAATATTGCAATACTTTCATCAGTGGGCCATAGGCTCAATCAAAATTGTGTTACCTCATGCGGCGACAGATGGTGACGCCACAGACATTTATTTAAATGAAAATCTTACAGATTAATGAAGTAGTTTCAATCTTTCTACATATTTATTGTCATTACCTGATTTGTGTAGTCTAGTTGTAAACCTCATCTGATTATGCTCAGGAACGTGTGGAGGCAGTCAACATGGCTGAGGGCATCGTCCACGACACAGAATCCAAGATGGAGGAGTTCAAGGAACAGCTTCCTGCTGATGAGGTCAAATTTATATCTTTATTTTTTAGTGTACTCCAATAGTTTGAACACCAAAATGTAATACTTCGTTAATTGACATTTCTAGTTGTACTCAACCTTGCTTAATGGATGAAATGATTAAGATGATGTGTGGTAACATTTATCTAGCTGTCTGAAAGAATGATGGGGGAAAAAGGTCACCACATAGTAAGAATTAACCTGCCAACATGGCCATAAACATGTAACACAGTCTACTTGATTATTATTATTATGGGTGATCCTCCAGTGCACATCACCCAGCTTTATTCATTCATGTTTCCTCTCCAATCCATCCACTCGCAGTGCACCAAGCTGAAGGAGGAGATCTCAAAGGTTAGGGATCTTCTGGCCAGCAAGGACTTAGAGACGGGAGAGAACATCAAACAAGCAGCCACCAACCTGCAGCAGGCCTCACTTAAACTCTTCGAAATCGCCTACAAAAAGGTAGGAATATGTGTGCAAAAAAAAAACATCGCTTCAGATTAGCGGTGATCTGTAATTTCCTAATTATTTCTGAAGAGGCTTCCAGAAAAGAAAAGGTGGATTTCCTATTAAGAACTGCTCCATTTAAACTACTAATACATTATACTTATTTAGGGCTGCAACTAACAAATACTTTATTAATCTACAGATTGACTAATGAACTTAATCGACTAATTGTTTCAGCTCCATTTATTATGCTTGCCTATAGACATTTGACATTTTTGATCGTTCAGCAGACCTGCTTCTTGGTAAGAATTGTTTGGAGCCAATTGAACACTGCCTTTTTTATTTTAGTACACAGTTCTTACTAACCTTATTCTTAGGAAATGTTAAGAAAAGCTTCAGTCTGACAGTTGCTTACCTCCTGCAGATGGCTGCAGAGCGGGACAGCGGCAGCAGCGGCGGCGGCAGCGGTAGCAGCAGCAGCGGCAGCGGTAGCAGCAGCAGCGGCAACTCGAGCTCATCGGAGGGAGAGAAGAAGGAAGGCCAGCAGTAGATCTTTGAACTTGTGTTTCCAAGACAACGGTGGACCGGGTGGGGAGGTCTTGAGTGACGAGCTGAATCTTAGTCATTCTCACTATAATATATTATTCTACTGTGTTTTGGCAGTAAAATTCTCGATAAATGTCAAGTGTATGCTCCTCCATGTCTGTTTGTAATTTAATTGTCTCAAAAACAATGTCATGTATGTTTATTTTTACAAAGCTGTTCATTCACATTCTGAGGTAGGAAAGGTTCTTTTTGTGTCCAAAACATCATGAGGGTTTCATGTTCTTTGGCTCCATCTGAAGTTCAGCTTGTTAATGGCTCTGACCGCTTTTTGTTGTTTGTACCAGTTGAGTTGTTGGTACAGAGGACAGCCCTACTCCGTCTACATAATGTAACCTTGTACAGTGCTCTGTCAACTATAGCGTGCTCATGGCAATGTGGGAGGGGAAGTTACGGCATAAAAATCTTAAAATATAATATCTATATATGTCAGAAACTTGTCACTTCTCGGTTGTCCTGGGTTCACTCTTAAAAGTTCTAAACCAATGCAGAACTGTGGTAATAAGATTGTGTTAACTTGATTCTTGAAATCTGTAAAATTGCATCTGCAGTACTCTGAGCAGAATTATGATCCTATGTGTTCCTTTTGTCTTTTATAACACAA
Source organism: Bovichtus diacanthus (assembly GCA_943590825.1). Lineage (NCBI taxonomy): Eukaryota > Metazoa > Chordata > Actinopteri > Perciformes > Bovichtidae > Bovichtus > Bovichtus diacanthus. The sequence continues at coordinate 41,099 of CALSBV010008321.1, read as the reverse complement.
GGTATAAAGAGGCTTGTTATGTTAGGCCTTGTGTTGTCTCTGTCTGACTTTTTTTTTAACAGGATCATAAACAAGTAGCAGTAACTAATTGGGGTGAAGGACAGAAAATCAGTGACATGTCTGTGTGTGTGGATTAGGTCATTCTTTAGTTTGTCTCATATTTGATGTAAAAGAATGTAAGGCCTTGATCTGTGAGAACCCTCATCTTTTTATTTTTTGCATCCTCTTGTAGCGTTCTGTAAAATACACGTTTGTAAATTCTGCCAACTCCAATTAAACTAGAGATTGGTGAATATGGATTTTGAAATTGCACAATAGAGGATGAGGCCTTAGTTTACTTCTCATTTTAGACATAACAGGAGGAAGAGTGAGGCGAAGTATGAGCCTAGCCGTGTCATTCCCCTCTAGAAGGAAGTTTTGTTTCTGCCATAAACTGCTCTATGGAATGTGATAGTTGCTACATGCTTGCCTGATAGTGATTGTGCTCCATATGAAGGGAGAAATGAGGCAGCGTGTTGAATTGAATTTGGGGGATGGATTATATTACTGGAGTGAAAATTGAGGGCCAAGATAACTTGCTGTCTTTTCTAATAAAAGTCTGAAATGTGACACTGGTTTGATTTGATAATGGTTGGTAGAATTGGTGCGTACATTCGTTTTTCATTCTGATCATGTTGACATGGAACCATAAAAGGGCACAATCTGTCGAGTACTTACATTTTACAGATATAAACTAATGACATTCCCATCAGCCTCAGCCACACTGCTAATTAACATGTTGACACTAAAATGAGCAGGGGACCATAGACATTATTTGTAATCGGCATGTTAGCTTTTAGCTAAAAACACTATTCCCAATGCTGTACTCCAGACAACTCTGAAGTCTGAATTTTCCTACAAGCGTTGCAGGTGTACAATACCAATCAAACTACAGCATAAAAGCATAAGCTGTGTTTTTTTGTTGTTCTTTTGACAGTTAGAAAAGTTGGAAGACATAAAGAGGATTATTACATTTCATTACAGGTGATTAGCAGACAAAGGGCAATAACATACTGAAAATTGAGGTTATATCAATTTTGTCATCTTGTGTTGATGTCAAAGTGGATGCTGAGAGGAATTGCTGAACTCATCACACAAATCAAGTCCCTATAGTAAAGAAAAGGTTTGTACTGCCGAGCAAGTATATGCTGTATAGTGCATATAGGGTGAGAGACAACTGACAGCAAACATTGGAAGACGGTAACATAAGAAATGCAGCTCTACCTCCTTTTATGATGAGGACGAGAAGAAACAACTTGATGTTTATTCTTTCATTTGTCAGTTTCTGTGGTAGATGCTAAATGGACTGCATTTACAGTATATTGATCATATTTAATAAGGTGTTAATTAAGGGTAAAACTTCTTTAAACAGCTTAGTTGGAATGGGGTCAAAGAGACAGGTTGATGGTTTAGAATAGCGGACCCCAACCTTTTTGCACCACGGACTGGTTTCATGTGAGATCATTTTTCTACAGACTGGGGGGGGCAGGCATAACAAAACACACAATAAAGTGCAAAACATATAATTTAATTATTAAATATATAATGTAAATGTAATAATTCCATTTTATATTATGCACTTTATTTATATTATTATTATATTGTAATATATCTAATATAATACATTAAAATGTTTAAAATAAATATTAAAACACAAAAAAAAAAAAACGTTTTATTCTTTCTGTCCGGCCCGGTACCAAATGATCCACGGCCCGGTGGTTGGAGACCCCTGGTTTAGACGACGAAATTGGTGAAGTTAGTTGGTTAAGGTCAATGGGAGAAAAAAGTCTAGATATATTTCAAGTGTTACAGCTGTTTTTAAAGTTTTAGTGGTAATTATAATTTTATGGTTAAAGAAGCTCATGAAGTCGTCACTACTGAGCGATATAGGAATTGAAGGCTCAGTAGAGCTGTGGCTCTCTGTCAGCCTGGCTACAGTGGTGAAAAGAAACCTGGGGTTGTTCTTATTTTCTTCTATTAATGAAGAGTAATAAGCGGGTTTGGGAGGCTGCAGCTCTATCAACAAGATGATTTGGGACTAAAGTTATCACAGGAGTCCTCCGTTACACTGATATTGAGACTTGGTAATGAACCAAGTGTCGATGGAATCACTTCCTTAAATTTAGCAACAGCACTAGCAGATAGACATTGAGCGTACGATATTTTGCTTCATGGCTCGTAGTCCAGTAGCAGGACTTCAAAAGTTATTAAAAAATGGTCTGATAAGAGGATTTTGTGGACAGATTAATAAATGTTCAATTTCAACACCATATGCCAGAACAAGGTCCAGAGTGTGGTTTAAAGTGAGTTGGTTCACAGATTATATATGTTTATAAGATTACACGCTGAATACATACATACATTTTTATCATTTTATAAAGTTTCCTCTCCTGTCATTTTTATTTATTTGTGGACAGGAGGTTTCCACAAGCATAAAGCTAGTTCATGCAATGCTTAATTCACAGTTTTGGCAAATTCCACACCTAAAAACTTATTTTCCCTGTATTTATGTCCCTATGTTACAGAAATGACCCATTATCAGAATATTTAGGATAATTTCCCAGAGTTCATAAAAACCTTAATGGAAGAACACAAAAGAGGAGGTATGACCCTGCCCGGAGGAAGCCCGGGGCCCCCGTCTGGAGCCAGGCCTAGAAGGGGGGCCCGTCAGCGAGCGCCTGGTGGCCGGATTTGCCACGGAGCCCGGCCGGGCATAGCCCGAACAAGCAACGTGGCACCCCCCGCAGGAAGAACCGTTGGGGTTGGGTACATTGCCAGACGGGTGGCAGTGAAGGTCGAGGTCGGGGACCTCGACGGACCAGACCTGGGCGGCAAAGGCTGGCTCTGGGGACGTGGAACGTCACCTCTCTGTGGGGGAAAGAGCCGGAGCCGGAGGCGGAGCGCTACCAGTTAGATCTGGTTGGGCTCTCCTCTACAGTCTCGGTTCTGGAACCGTACTCCTGGATAGGGGTTGGACCTTATTCTTCTCTGGAGTTGCTCAGGGTGGGGTGAGGTGTGGGGATACTCACAAATCCCCGGCTGAGTGCCGTTACGTTGGAATTTACCCCGGTAGACGAGAGGGTCGCCTCCCTACGCCTACGGGTTATGGGGGGGAAAACTATGACTGTTGTCTGTGCATATGCACCGAACAGCAGT
>CALSBV010008321.1:0-13182 GCA_943590825.1 Bovichtus diacanthus | reverse complement strand
CACAGACTGCTCTCCTGCACAGATCTCTTTTTAGCAGACAACATCAAGACTCTTAAGAAATCAAAGATGGAGCTTACAGTTGAGAGATTTTCTCCTCTGGTGAGTGGTCTGTCCTTGATCACAATCTTAAACTTAAAGGTATCAGACTGAATGCATCATTCCATACCAAGTACTTTCTCCACAGGTAGCTGGTCCATGTCCAATCCTTTCATGTCCTTAGCGCTGTGGCTTTTGGGTGTTGCAGCCAGAACATCACATCTGTTGCTTATCCATTTTGTAAGCAGAAATCCACTTTTAGCACAGATCGAAACAAAATTGTGATGAAGAGATACTGCTTACTGCCACCAACACCAGACAATCATCAACATAGAAGCAATGTAGAACCTTATCTACCATTTCCTTGCTGAATGGTTCTTTGCGCATTTCCTGAGGGCAAAACTGGGAGACTGTCGCCCCAAAGAGATGCACCATCATTCTGAAATCAGTAAGGTTTTGATTTAAATTCCTATCGGGCCACCAGAGAAATCTCAACAAATCAGCATCCTCAGCTGGTACCCTCACCTGGTGATACATAGATTCAACATCTACCATGATCACCACTGATTCTTTTCTGAATCTGGTCACAACTCCAAGCAATGAACTCATCTTCCTTTTTGTAGGATTGTAAACACCATGGTGCGGGATCAGAAAACCTTTATTCATCCCACAGCGGGGAAATTTACAAATGTGATGTACCCAACTTTGCCATCACTACGTTCTAATTCGCCTTCTGGCACCCTTTCAGCATAACCTTTAGCACCAAGATCATTCACAAAGGCAGTATAGTCTGCATGATATGATGGATCTTTCTGATGCCTGTTCTTCAGGTGCAAAGCACGCTGATCAATAATTTTCCTTTTTATTTTGGCATGCTAAGCTCCTTTTTCCTCAATGATGAACTGATCTGGTAATGGCCATTCACTTATTTTGAGTTTGTGACTATCTCCATAAACATCTGGACAGAAATCTGTCCTGAACTGCTCCCAAATTCACAACTCAGACTCTGTTCACTGATAATTCTGGCTGCTGGGAATCCATTTAATTCCACTGTCTCTGTTTAATGGTCTAATCACAGTCCAACCCAGAATTGTTCTGATTGCATAGGGTTCATTATTAACACTGCAAATCACTTGCAATGATTCCAAGGCCTTGGGAACATTTGTCCCAATCAACAGCCTAATCCCTGCATCTATCACAGGTATATGAACCGATGTTTCAGATGAGGCCATCACCCCTGTGCCTTCTCAAGACAGCTGACTCCGGCAGAGAGGAACTAGGACGTAGGGAACCGGGAACTGCTGGCGGTTAAACTGCCGTTAGACGAGTGGCGTGAGGGGACCATGGTACCTTCTCTGGTATGGACCGACCATAAGAACTTGGAATATAGCCAGTCGGCCAGAAGATTAAACTCCCGTCAAGCCAGATGGTCTCTGTTTTTTACTAGGTTTAATTTTTCTCTCTCCTACCGCCCTGGTTCCCGGAACGTCAAGGCCGTTGCCCTGTCTCGCCAGTTTGAGGAGAGAAGAGAATTCCTGACACCATCCTCCCAGCGTTCCGATTGATCGCCACACTCACCTGGGAGGTAGAGGAGAGGGTCAAGGCCGCCCTTGAGGACCAGTTCGGTCCTAGCACCTGCCCTCCTGCTTGTTGTGCCCTGAGGTCCGACGTCCTTCAGTGGGCTCACAGCTCACAACTCTCCTGCCACCCAGGGATCCAACGCACTCGAGGGGTACAGCAGAGATTCTGGTGCCACTCTGAAAGAGGACACACAAAGACGGCAGAAACTTGTGCTTCTCCACGTTTGCCGCCTCCATGGTTTGGCGGCCAAGGTGGTCTCTGATCGAGCACCCCAGTTTACCTCAGTGTTCCTTCCATCTCCAGTCCAATGGGCAGACGGAGAGGAAGAACCAGGAAATGGAGACTGCTCTGCGGTGCATAATGTCCAAACGCGTCACTGGTCGAAACAACTCCTATGGGTGGAAGACGCTCGCAACACCCTGGTCAGCTCTGCCACAGGTCTTTCACCGTTCCAGTGCGCCTACAGTTTCCAACCTCCATTATTTCCGGCTTTGGAGAGAGAGAGGTTTCCAGTCCGTCTGTCCGTCCAGGCCTTCATTCATCGATGCCGCCAGATCTGGGACAACCAGGAGTATCCTCCTCCGCTCGGCGCACGAAGGACATTCCATTATGGGTGGAATCTCAGAAGTTGGCGCCAAGGTTTATCAGCCCATTTGAGGTTCTGAAGGTCATCAACTCCGTGGATCAAGCCGGTTCGGGAGAGTCTGCTGGTTCCGGCTGCTCCACCTCCTCGCTTCATCGATGGCTCCCTCACCTATTCGTTTCGGTGCCTGCTCCGTTCCCATCGCCGTGGGAGAGGCCTTCAGTATTTGACTCTCCCTGCCTGTCTCTAACCTGCCTGCCTCGCCTGTTTCCCGACCCTCTGCCCGGCCCAAACTTATCTCTTGCCTGCTACCGGTTGGTTCGTCGTTGTGATTATTAGCATCCCGCCGTGGATCTGTTTGCTCTGCTGTAACCTGCTCCTGACTGATAATAAAAGTCATTAACTATTATCCTGGATTTCCTGTGTGCTGCATTTGGGTCCTTCATCGACTTGTGACAGGTGGACTCGTCCACCTGGATTGCATACCACGGTGACTCATTAATCCTTTAACAGTTGTGCCTCAATGTCTTCTGCTATTTCATCAATTCGCCTAGTTATGAGCTGAAAGAGGAACCTGTGCTACCTTTTTTAACAAGATAGACTCTTCACCAATAGTAAAGGGCTTCTTAACTTTAGCAATGCAGTTAGCCACTAAGAATGATGCTCTCAGTGCAGACACATTTCATGAAGTGGTGGCCTTCAGATGCCAGCTGGGGATGGTTACAGATAATCAGTACCTCCCCGCCACATGCTTCAATCATGGGGAGAACCGGCTGTAGCTCATCAGCTCAGCACAGGTTAAAAGGCTCCTCTTTAGCCTCAGTCAGGGAAGAGAAAGGCGAGAGGACTGAGCTGCTGGAGACTTCCCCCTCCAGTTCAGAGGGAGACAACTTAAAGGACCATGTCAGACAAAAGCTTCATATTCCCTGTTAGCTGTCGCTCACCATCTGTCTCGTGTGCCACTCCTAGGAAGATGGAGAAGCTTTGACCACAGAGTCTGAACTACCTCAGACCGGAAAGAATTTCTGTTTTTGCTGCATTTCCCTTTTCACTACTTTTTAGAATGACTGAGACTGTTTGTGGAAACTTTGATTTGACATGTATTTGTACTTATTTTCCCAGCTTGGTTAAGCCTCCTGGTAAGAGAATTGCCACAATACACAGTATGCGTAGATTTACTTGACAGACCTTGTCAGTCCTGAAGGTACACATGTGAAAAACAAATTGAAACTGTATGGAATTTTGAAAAACAGTGATTCCTTTCCTTGGCAAGTTATGTAGCTTTGGTTAACATTAGCACCTAGTTGCTCATTTCTCAGGCCGGTGTAGTATGTGTTGGCTCGGTATCCAGTATACCATATATATTGAATTACTGTCAGCAGCCCCAGGTCTCTCCGGTCACAGTCACATTGAGTCTCACTTGGTCATGATTTTTTTTTTTTTAAATACTGAGTTTACAAGCTTTTGTCACAAGATGCACTCAAAGTAAAGTCTTCTGTGTAATCACTTTCTTCTAGTTTGTTTACCATAACTATGAATGTAAGATAATAGTGTAGTAAACTATACCTTTTCCTCCTGTCATAAACCTTACTATTATTACACAACAGTATATCCTGCTGTTTTTACAGGTCATCTAAGTGACCTGGTGCTCAGTCCTGAAGCTCCTGTTTGATGAGATGTTCCTGGACCAGACTTTCCTCACACACCATCAGAGGAGAAGCAGCATCAGCCTCAGGATAACCACTGTGACCTGAGAGCTCCATTACCAGCTGACACAACATCAAAATACAATAAATCTTTACTTTGCTGGAGCACATGATCTGGACACTTTACATCAAGTTTTAGCCTTGCTACTTTTTGCATTATATCTACCCAATTTATTTTTCACATACTTAAATTATATTTACACCTTTGTCGCCAATAGGATCTCCGCTACACAAAACAGAACCCGGCTAATAAGCATGCAGCAGATGGATCCATGGACCAGAGAATGGCCAGTTAACATCATGGATTCTGCTTCTAAGAAGAGGCTGTGATGAACACTGTCATCATCAAAGATGCTCCAAATGCAACAAACCAGCTGATGACCTACTTTTCTTCATTGAAAAGGCTAAAGACCTCAGTTGCTTGCTTTCTCCCGTTGAGAAAATTCAGTTGTTGAGTCAGAAGAGAAAAGAAATACAAGCTTCTGTGTCCAGCAGTGGACTTGACATACAGTAACTCAACAGAAGAACAAAGTTCTTGTTGACAATGAGATGCAAAGATCTAGAGCCATACTGGTTTGTCCAACCTTCACTTCTAAAGTTATTGACACTGCCAAAAGTGCCATCATTTGATACTGTCAACTGGACAAGTTCAGTGATGAAATACCTGCTTTGAGAGTTTTTCCTGAACCCCTACAAGGGTCGAAGGACCGAGGGGATCAGATGATGTACAAAGCCCCATCAGGCAAATTTGTGATATTGGGCTATATAAATACAATTTCAACTTTGATTGAAAAGGGGAATATCTGGAGTAAAAAAACATTTACGAACTTGATCCAGTGCTGGAAAAAGGGGCCCTTGAGAGTGGGAGGAAGGCTCAGTAAAGCAGCCATGCCTGTTGGCATGAAGCACCTTGCTAAAGACCAGCACATCTCCACTCTGATTCTACGCCCACTCATGAACAATTAGAACATTGTAAAAAAATCACCTGCTTTCCAGACTGTCAACAGTATTGGATCACCAGCGCAAATGCTACTGCGAGAAATATCCTCTCTCCCTGTGTTGTTCGCAGATGTTGCAAGGGAAAGCTGGGTGAATAAAAGATGGCAGTTGTCTCACCAGTTCTTGCATTAATGCATACTGCAGATTCATTTACAGAACAGGCCAAGTATTACACATCAGATCAGATAACTGAACCAACTTGAGAGAATTGAGAAGCTCTATCTGCTGTGAATCACAAGAAAATTCAAAACCTATTACTTCAGTCTGGAGTGGAATGGAGCTTCAACACTCCTGCTGAATTACATCACTGCTCCTAATACTAGGGTATTACTATGGGTTAAATGCAGTCTAAATTTCACTGTGTGTGAGGTCTACATGTGTGACGAATAAGAGAATTCTAAATCCTCCATTTCAATTTTCCATCATGGCGGAGCATGAGAAAGAATCATCCGTATGGTCCAAAGGTGCTGAACTCAGTACTTCATCAGCAAAGTGTGGATGATGAAGGATTGCAAACTCTTCTGTGCAAGGTGGAAGCCAAATTGAATCACAAAAATCTTGGATGATCCTAATGATCTCAAACCCCTGACTCCAAATCACTTCCTCTTGTTGAAAGGCAAACCTGCTCTACCACATGGACTTTTTGAGTGACTTGTTGTTCACCAACGATGGAGGCAAGTTTAATTCCTCTCAGATCTCTTCTGGCAACAATTGACTCGGGAGTACTTACCATTGTTACCGAAACAACAACTGTGGTCAAAGGACAAGAGAAGCTTTGTCACAGGAGACATTGTCATGGTAGCGGACTCTATATGAACATTATGGACTGAAAACACACACTTGCATGATGGCCTTGTTATTTGCGCCATTGTGTATGGTGTCCATGCACCATACACAATGGCGCAAATAACAAGGCCATCATGTGTAGGTGTACGTGTAGGTGTTTAGGTGTTTTTTGATCTATATGTATTTAAAGTGTCAAATGCATATTCCATGGAAGAACTAATTTTTCTAAAACTAACCAAGTAGATTTGTTGCCTAAACCTAAATGTGACATTATGTCTCGGGATGTTATGTCACGTGACACAACCTCACTGAGCCCATTGTTATGTTAAGGACGCGTAAACCTTCTACATCAAGATTCAACTCAGAAGGCCATCATGGAAGTGAAGTCAGGCGCTTCTGCCCAAGCGGCAAAATATGACGAGATCACATTGGTTCTCTCTGTCAGCACAGTTAGCGCCGTTAACAACGTTAGCCACCGCCTCAACCATCTCCATGATGAGAGCCGTTTGGAGGCAAACCCAGCCCACACTCTGAATCATGCTCAATGTCGTATTTAGTCCCTTTTTAAACTTTATTATAATGAGAAATAACAGCAGCAACAGAGGATATGTTATGTCATTTTTTCTCATTTCAGCAGGGGGGGGGGCGTGCTCCACTTGTCACTAATTACCCACCACATCTACATGAATATCATACAATTACAACAGATATAGATAATATCACTTTTTGTTATATCCAATTGATGACCATGAATGGGAATCAGTAGATGAAAGATACAGATGCAGGAAGATACAGACAGGTCTGATGCTGAGAGGAAGGTACAGATACTTGATGTATGCACAGTCTCTCTCCCTTACACAATCACAGCTTAGAGAGGCAGAGAGATGAGTCAGCATCATCATGACCTCGACAGAATCGTCTCCCAGTGACGTGTGTGTGTGTTCAGTGCTTTATGACTGCATTGTAAAAAATAAAGTGTGTGTGTGTGCGTGTGCGTGTGCGTGCGCGTGCGTGTGTTCTATAATAGTTTGCATACACCAGGAGAACACGTCTATGAACACCATTGGCTGTACCGATGCAGCAAACCCAACCCCTGTAAATGGTCAAATTGAAAAGTTGATTAAAAGTGATTGTATGTTTCATCACACTTCCACTTCCCTTCTTTGTGTTTTAAACTCTAAATGTAAAAAGTATAACATTATAAACTTATCGGATTTACGTCATGTCAAGTCAGTTATATATAATTTTATATATAGATATATATATATATCTATATATAAATCCCAATATCACAAATTTACCTCAAGGGGCTTCAATAAGTAGTATTTACTGCAGAGATATTTATTAAATTCACAATCCACAATGGTGCAGTGACTAGCACTGTCCCCGCACAGCAACAGGGTTTTGGGTTTGAACCCACCGTACACTCCTTTGTGTGATGGAAATCTTTGAATCGGTCCTGTCCACACAAACTCAATCTTAAGAAAGAAATGACTAGGCCACTTCTTACCTATAACATTATTGATATTTCTTAACACATTCGTAACACAACTTCATCACAATAATTACATGAACAGATAAGCATTAACATCACACACACTTTCAATTTCACCATCTTCATCCTGACTGACATCATCACCAAGCTTCTACTTTACAAGAACAAAAGGAATCCATAGGTTTGTCTAACTTACAAAGGAAAAATAGAAATCTTTCCAGGAAATGCAGATATCCCTTTAAATATTTTCCTAAATCCTTCACCCTTTACAAGAGTGAATCTACTCAGACTAACAGTATGCATTATATCCTACATTCTAGAACACATGCAAGTAAATGCAACTAACAGTCCAAAATGCATGCATCTCAGGTTACATACTGTGTTTCTGTTTTCTTTCAGGTTATCCTGTTTTTGTCCTTGCTTTCCACTCAATACATGTGAGTGGGATATCCCACAGATAGCCTGTCTAGCCTCCAGACCACCCACGATCAAACATGAGTTACATTACCAGATTTACAGTGAACTAATTACAGGGACAGTCCCCTGGAGCAACTCGGGGTTAAGTGCCTTGCTCAGGGTCTCAATAGTGGCAGCCTGGTTTTGAACTCACAACCTTCCAGTGTTCTATTTGGAAGCCTAACCACTATGAGTCAAATCAAATCAAATCAAGTTTATTTATATAGCCCAATATCACAAACTATACATTTGTCTCAGTGGGCTTTACAGCCTGTACAGGATACGACCTAAAAGACTCCCTAAAAGAAACCCCACAATTAGTGGGGGAAATATGGAAGAAACCTCAGGGAGAGACTGAGGAGGATCCTCTCCCAGGACGGACAGACGTGTAGATGTTGTGTGTACAGAATAAACAACATAGTAAAAAATACAACATAGACAATCTATGTGACAGAAATGATGATGTGATCTTATATAAAAAAGATGGATCCAGGGGGATGTCAATAAAAAGCTTTCCGATGTCTCCAAAAATATATATTAAGCAGGTATGATGGATAAATGTATTTTCTAATCAGTCTATCTACAGTTTGCTGTATAAGTTATCTCTGTGTCTTATATAGTTTTGATTGATTCCTATTTTAGGACGGGGTGTTTGGTGTGTAAGACAGCACTTTTTCTACACACATGCACAAGTGTACAAACCCCCCATCAATTACAGTAAACGACTGGTGACGAGGTAGTTATAGCAAAACTTGTGTGCGTGACTTCCGCTGTGCAGCATGAACTAGGCTACATAGGCAATAACACGAGTGCCATCTGATAAATATTTGACTAACGTCCCGTGGGAAGGCTGGAAACTGCAGTTTTTCCCCGACTGAAGCCGAATGTCTACATTCCAGAACAGGCGAAATTCGTCCAAAGGAGCCAGCTGTCCATGTTCCAACCACTGGAGACTTCACAGTGTTCACCATTCAGTCGTATGTACTTTCAAGCCCCACAGCAGTCGCTCGACTCCTAACTTGATTCTGCTCTTTGTTTATAGTCCCATTCTATGGTCCGGCGAATCAGTCTCAGCAGACGTCATTCAAAAATGTTTCAATCTGTTACCAGTTACCAAGGTCTTAAAATGATATATGAAGACTTTCATTAAACCACAAGGTCACAAAGTCCATTATTCACCATTTCCAAGTGTAATTTACTTTATCTTTATCACGGTAGCACGCTGTTTGCAACTGGCCATGTGTGTTTTGGTGGAGGAAGAGGTTAACATGCGAAACATTTCCAAACTTTAAACGTTGACATTGGTGGATATTGTTAGATCAAATAAAGCCAAATTTATTACTCACCTGCACCCATTCTGGAAATATCTTTGGATTCATTTCATTTAGAAAGTGTCCCTTCCAAGTCAGAAAACACTTTAGTGCGAGATTTTTCAATAGATTTTGCCGTGTCATTTTTAATGCAAGATACAAAGAATGCGTATGATCTACAGTATATCCCACCATCACCTACAGTAACGCTGATTCACTGCATCATCCTCCCCACCCTGTCAAATAACAGCCAGACTACACCGTCATCTTCATCTCTAGCACTGCGACCAGCCAAAGGGAAGCGGTCCAACATTGAGCACACAGTGAGACCTTAACTGAATCCTGAAGGTTAAATAGCTAATGAGTCTGTATATTAAGAATACTGGTCCCTAGACAGCCTCAAACAGAGACATTTAGCCAGGATACTCACCTTCAGTCAGGCAGGGATACCGCATGCTCCTCTGACAGGCTGTCCCATGGCTGCAGCCTACTCTTGTTTTCTGCTCGAGCAGGAGGCTGCGGCTGTCTGCTGCTGAGGGTGGCAGAATGACAGGAAGCTGGGAGGCATCTGTCTGTCTGCTCCAAAGACTACACCTGCTGCAAATTTCAATTCAACCTTTTTTCATCCACAGAAAGTCAGCTGAGCTCCATGCAGCTTCACATGGACTGATATGTGCTGTTTTATTTAGCCTAGGTTTTACCCTCGATCCATCCAAACTATTAACAATGTCACTGTGCCACTGTGTGGCTATGCCAGAACACTGTAACCTTTTTTTTTTCTATTGTATCTATTCGATTCTGTTCTGTGCAGCGTTTGAAGCTTCAGGTCGGCTGACACGTGGAGAGCCCATGTCGTTATTTAGTAATAATCTGATGTGTTCAATCCAGCAGGTGTGCCCTTTACCTCCAATGTGTCAGCAGCAATAATGCAACCAGCCAATGCAGCCTAACACTTGTGTCAGCTAGAATTACATGTCTTACTACAGCTTTTGATGGTAAATGCAATTCTGAAATATAATATTATCAAACTGTTATTGTATTAATACGATAACATACAGTTCATATAGTTATTTTTTTCTCCAGCTTAGCTTTGCCTGTAATATTTCCTCACTTCCAGCACCAAGGATGTGCCACAACAGGTATCCTATCACAGGCTGAATAAAAGGTCATAGACATTCAGGTGAATTTGTTTCTACTGTAATACAACATAAATAATATATTATATAATATATGCATGTTGTTACATGACATCCTCAGATAACAAACGGATTTGCAAGGCCAGTGACGTTGTGGGAGTGGAGCTGGACTCTCTAACAGCGGTGTCAGAGAGGATGATGCTGTCCAAGGTAGGGGTCATCTTGGACAATATCTCCCACCCAGTCCATGACGTGCTGGTCAAACACAGGAATACATTCAGTGAAAGACTTTTTCCACTGAGATGCACCACAGAGCACCACAAGAAGTCATTCCTGCCTGTGGCCATCAAGTTCTTTAACTCCTCTCTCTGAGTGTCTGACACTGAGTCAATAGACTGGCCCTTGGACTGATTTCACCCTTGTCAACAGTCATAACCCCATAAATATTATACTAAACTGTGCAATACGGACTATACTTACAATAACTTGTGCATTTTTTATACAATACTCTGCAATAATAAACAGCGCAATACTCACATCACTTTGGCATTAATACTGTATAAGCTACTTTACATTTCAAGCAATATTCTTATGCATCTTACTTATATTATTTGTCATTTAACACTATATCATAGATCCAATTTTCAGCATTAATATTATTACACGATTATATATATTGCAATATACATATGTTTACATATTTATAGTTATATATTGTCGTACAATATCCACATTTTTACTTTAGCTCTGTCTTTTTTAAGGATGCTGTGTGGAGCTGGAGGGGCATTATTATTATCATTATTACAGTCATAATTATTAGGAGTCATTTTTCATCGCCTGTCTTTCTTGTTTAAAAAAAATATGTATACCGATAATCATTCTCAAATAATGTAGTTTGTGAGGTAGCACTTCATTTTGAAAAATCAAAGCGGAAGTGTTATTCATCGTCCGCCACTGGTAGCTAGTAACGAGCTAGTTTGTTGTTTCTTCAGCGACAGCTGCTAGATGAGCTAACGTTAACTATTATTTTGTGCTTCCGTCTAGTTTGACACGTCGGCGACTAATTTAGCCGTCAGACGGTGACCAGCGTTGGGACAAGGCTAAAACTAGGCCAGGCAGCCTTAAGCTAAAAGTGCATTGACGTTCACTTGCTATTTTTTTTTTTTTCAACCTCGCCCACAGTAAACGATACTAGCTAGCGTTAACTGTTAACCTTGATAGACACACCAGCCTTTGAAGTACAGCTAGCTAACTCAACCACGCTAGCTCTACCTAGCTCCGTTACCAGTTCACTTGAAGTAATGCAACTGAGGTAACGTTATGTTGTTTAATGTAACCGTTGTATTAATGCCAGTAGTTTTAGCCGAGTCAGGTTATCTCACTTCCGCTTTCGTCTTTACAGTTTCTGTATTTCTATACCTACTTGGCTAGCAAAAAAATATAATGTGTCACTCGCTTATGGTATGCTAACTTAAGTCTCCGTGTCAAGGAATATGTAAACCCCGTCTAGTGGAGGTTAAACAGGATGTAAACAACTCAACAGTCACTGTTAGCAGCTACATAGCACTTAGCTCAACTGTGTTCAGCTTGTGCTAAGCTTAAAGTCTTATGACCTACAAAGTGATTTCCAGAAAGGCTCTGTCTGTTCATGCTTACTGGTTCGATGAGGATTTTATGTTGTAATTCCCTAATGATAACGTTAACCTTAAATTGAATGATACCTTGTTTGCCCCCAAAATGTAGAAACAGAACACCAATAGAATATTGATAGCCCATCTGCAAGCATTATGCTCATTTAAGAGACATTATATCCATGCTGTACTATTGTATTTAGTACAGTAAGAGAATCTCAGAAAATATGTTTGTGTTGCAGTGATGTTGCCCTGTCCTGTGTAGGTGGATCCATTATTAAACCATCATGATGGCAGGTTCCCAGTGGGAGCTTCCTCCAGAACTATGTTGTCGGCCCATGGCCTTTGTGGCTTTAACAGGTCTGGATGTGGTGTACAATGCCGTGCACCGGGCCATTTGGGACGCCTTCTGCGCCAACCGGCGAGCTGACAGAGTTCCTATCTCTTTCAAAGTCCTCCCAGGCGACCATGAATACCCCAAATGTCGCACTAAGGTGAGCAGTGGATAGAGATCTCTAGAAGTCCATCGACAAACAAAGACAATAAATCAAGTTTCAAGTTTATTTTTTATTATATCAATATAATATCCCAACAAAACCAACCTATGACATGGGATGGAACACAGTTTCAGTTTTCATTTCCTAATTTTATGTGAAATCAGTGCTGCAGTATGTAACTCCTAAACAGTTTTTATCTTCTCTGTCTAGCGAACGTCCTATGAGTGGTACATCCCTAAAGGCATCCTGAAAACAGGTTGGATGAATAAACATCTGAACCTGGTACCAGCTCTAGTTGTTCTATTCTACGAGCTGGACTGGGATGACCCACAGTGGAAAGAGAAACAATCTGAATGTGCCACTAAAGTGGAGATTGTAAGGTAGGTGTAAATTATTTTTGCTTTAGAAAAGGTTTTATTGGGTGACTATCAGTGAGAGTACAGGTAGATGCTTCAGTCTTTTTTTGATCAGGCTTACCATCATCCATTTCCACTAATTCTGTTTACAAAGTAATATTTAAAAATTAAATGCTAGGTCGTGCAACTCTGCCAGAAGACTGTTGTTGTAGCATAGTAAAAAGTGTTTCTTATTCCATTTTTCCAAAACTTGTTCAAGTATTCAGTGACTTTAGTCTGAAAGCTGTCATACCTGAAATACCTGCATTGCTAATGGGCGCTATCCTGCAGATCATCTCTTGACACCCCTCGCAAAAAAATAACTGCAGCACATTTCATCTGCAGTCATCTGTGTTGTGTCTTTAGGACCAGTCTCCAGGGCAGGAACACCAAGGTGGCTGTGGTTCTAATCCAGAAGAAAACTCCTCTACCTCCAGGTAAATCATATTAGTTTATGCACATGTGTCATACCCCATCCACAAAAGTTTCAACGTGTGCCTTCAAGAGTTTCTCTCTGTTGACTGCCTTGTGTGTATATATATATATATATGATTATATATATATATGTATA
>CALSBV010008294.1:82955-93723 GCA_943590825.1 Bovichtus diacanthus | reverse complement strand
TGGAATGGTATGTTTATGTCATGTTATGGAATGGTATGTTTATGTCAAGTTATGGAATGGTAAGTTTATGTCAAGTTATGTTATGGAATGTTATGTTTATGTCATGTTATGGAATATTACTTTTATGTCAAGTTATGTTATGGAATGGTAAGTTTATGTAATGTAATGTTGTATTCATACCATGTCATGCTATGGCCTAGCCTGGTGAGTTTATGTCATGTTATGTCATAGTATATTCATGTCATGTTATCTCTTGGCCTTGGTATGACATATTGAAATGTATTGAACATTTTCTAGTACAGGATGTAAATCCTCCATACCAGACTCTCCAACTACAACAAATAAACTAACAACACAACAAAATAATACCACGATATACTTCTTTAAAAGTGCCCTGTATTGTCATGGCATGGTAAGGTAAATGTATGCCATGTCATGGTATGATATACAGTAGTATGTTATAGTAGATTTATGTCATGTCATGTATTTTATAAAATGTTAAATAAGTTAGCACAACTTATTTTTGTCATAACATGACACATGCTATTGTAAGTTAACTTTGGTAAAAACAATTTCACCAGAATCAAAACAGAATTACAAAATGTAATTTAATTATAAAATACATCATTTAGGTCTCCAGATTGGTGGCAGGTAAAAGTTTAAATTGTGAGCTTCATGTAACCTTATTGTGCACAACATCGCGTTACATTTCCAGCAGTCGTTATGCTCCGCGGCCACAGTGGTTTCAGTTATGTTCAGTGGTGTGTAATTACAGAGAGCTGCTGAGACACACACACTTTCTAATGTTTATTTTTAACACTTGCATGTGTTGTAAAATTAGCATTTTAACAGCAATGGGATTTTGTATCTGGATTCTGCTTTGTGCTTATTTTCACTTGTAACTAATTTGATGTATTTTAAATACAGACAGGGTGGTGATTAAGTTGAATCAAAGATTTTACGACAGTCGAAAAATAAAATGTAAAGGAAACTGTCATTACATGTATAATCGCACGCAAAAGTTGTGCTTTGTACTTTAAAGGAATAGTTCAACATTTTAGGAAATACGCTTGTTTGAGTTCTTGCAGAGCGTTAAATGTGTGTGTCTAAAAAAAGAAGATTTTATATATATATATATATGTATGGAGGATTTTAAAGGCTGAAACTATATAAATACATAACTGATTACATAATTTACTATTTTAATTCTTAAATAAGTGAATAAATAATTAATCATGTAATTGTCACCACAAATAAATAAATGTCAAATGAAATTAGATATTAAATATTTAAATGTTGAATTTAATTGTGTATTTATTAATTTTTATATTAATTAATTTGCTCGTTCATTTTTTCACACATATATTTATCTATTAATTGTATGTATATATTTATATATACTCTCATTTATCCATAGTATAACTTGCTGCTGCAAAATAAATCTGTCAACATCCATCAAAAGTTAAAACCTCTGATTGAAGAATAAACAGTTTTACTGAACTAAGCATTAAAAAACATAATTATATATATATATATATATATATATATGTATATATTCCTTTATTCAAGCATTTAATTATATAATTAGTTATGTATTTACATGTTTAGTTTTGGCCCTGTTGAACTATTCCTTTAAAACTATTGATTTAAAGTGCTTTGGCATTTTTTGCTTGTTTTCTTTTTACCTGAAATTTGTTTTGCATTGTTCTGTTCATATTCACCTTCAAGTTTGTCTTAGTTTTGTTCATGAAATCTTGAAATTGTTTTGCAGTTTCTTTCGGCTTAATGCCGTTTTTCTCATTTCCGATTGGCTTCTGCGCAGCTTTCCTCGGGGGAACCTTCCTCGCGTTGATCCTGCGATCTTTCAGGTTGTTGTTGTTTTTTAAAGCGTTACTTTTTAAACCTGTGGCAGTTTGTTTGTTCGGCTTTTCTTTGACGAGCTTCACCACGGTTGTCTTAGATTTCTGTCTCAAAGTATTCTTCTTCTTCTTCTTCTTCTTCTGCTTCTTCTTCTTCTTCTTCAGCTTGTTCAGCATCTCACTTTTCTTCCATGGTTGCAACTTGTTTGTCGTCTTCGCTTTCTTATCGAGTGATTTCCATTTGGGCTTCACTGCAGTGCTCGTCATCGTCGTCGTCGCCGTCATCGCGGTCGTCGTCGTGGTGACGCTGGCTGCGGTCGTTGTCGTCGTGGTGACGCTGGCTGCGGTCGTTGTCGTCGTCGTGACGCTGGCTGCGGTCGTTGTCCGCGCCACCGTTGGTTTGGCGCTGAGTTTGAATTTTCTTGGCGGTGGCCTCGTAGGCTTTTCATTCGTGTCCAGCACAGTCACTGAAATGGCACAGATGTCAGTAAATACCTATTTTCTCAGTTTTACTGAACTCTGCAGTCACGTGTTGAATTTTTACAAGCCCGGATTAAGTTTAACTCCAAAAACCAAACTGAATGTTTAAAATGCTTTTCCTCTTTTGTTTCTTTCTATTTTAATTGTGTTTGATGTAAAACTGGAGACTGCTTTTTTTTAGCTTTATATGCGATTATACAATTTGGCAGTATGTGGACATTAAATAGGGAGTTAACAAAGCAGCTTCTGCTGAGAGGGCAAGAATACGAAAGAGCGAAACGCGAATGTAAGCGAGAACAGATTTCTGAGTTGATAATACGTTATGTGTAAGTTGTTTATATTTATTGCATCCTGATTGAACTATACTCTAAAACATGAAAAACACCAGCTGCACGTTTTTAGAATTTTCCTTTCAAATGGCGTTTTCAACAAGTCTGGTATGCACCATAAAAAAGTTCTAAGAAGTGATAAAAATGTGAAGTAAACTGAGGTGACTTACGCTCCCGCGGCACGAAAGGAACCTTTTTCCCGCGCACTTTGACAGGCAGCGGCTTCTGCTTGCACTTCCCTGGAGGAGCTCTCCTGCAAAAGTTAATAACGTTATATTAATAAATGGCACTTTTGCAGATTTAGGACAAAACATAATACGCGTTTTTGCAAATTTAAAAAAGAAAAAGGCATATTTAACAGATTTTTCCTCATGACAACCCTTTCATGAAAGTTTTTGTCACATGCCTAGAAAATCCTTGAAAGTAGCTTTGTGAGAAAAATACAAAAAAGCCTTTAAACCTGGAAAGTATTGATTTATTTCAAATAAAATCTGCCACCAAAATGATCTTACACCTGCCGAAAACATACAAAATCACTGATTCACACAGATTCAAGGAGTTGAGAAAATCTTGATTTATGTGACTGATATGAGCGCAAAACATGCACATTTTGAGATCTTGAATTTCAACAATAAGACTTTAAAAGTCACTGGAAATACGTTTAATTTGATGCATTGTCGGACATTTTTCTGACAGAAATCACAACATATCCCATTCATCACCATGAATAATCGAGGATGTGAATGTTGTTTTAACATGTTTTTTTAATGGTAAATCTAATAACATGTAAATGATTAAATGCTTTAATGTAAGCTGGGTCTGATACTACACCTGGACGGGTCCATGAATTTGAAAACCGTCCCAAAAGGAGACATGGCACTGGGGTACGCCGTGGCCAAAAAATATAGTTCCCCTAAAAAAAAAACAAAAAAAAAACAGCTCATGAGTACAGTTAGATTAACGCACGACTAAACTCTGAGAGTGAATGTTACCTGCTTCATCTTCAGCAAACGAGATGATGAACTTGTGGTGATGGTTGATGAGTCCAGGGAACGAGCACGTCTTTGTTTCTCCCATGCACACACTCCTCTCCTTCCAGCGTCCTGCTGTCTTGTCTTCCTCTAACGCCATGATGCGACTGCAGGATTGCATTTATGGCGAGAATTAATACAGTCAGAGATCAAAGCCGAATCACTCCTATACAAATGCTGTTCAAATAATGGTCAAGTAGTCCGCTTACAGTGTTCATTTAGGGTCTTTACTTACATGACAACATATGGAAATAATTCTATATTTTATGTTTTTATTTTTATATTAGGTATTGATAGGCTACAGATTATTTTCAGACCTAGTGTAAGTGAAATGAGACATATCTTTTTACATCCTCTTATACAAAAAAAACCAATGACAATTTGTAAGCATGACAATGCCACCTCACTAAGCCACCCCTTTTTATTTTTTCGTTATTTTTTCATTATTTTTTCGTTATTTTTTCATTATTTTTTCGCTATTTTTTCTTTATTTTTTCATTATTCTTTCTTTTCATGACCAAAGGGCAAATGACCTGTAATTTGTCTGTATTTTTTGGTATTTCCTACAAACAAAAAAACGATGACAGTTTGTAAGCATGACAATGGCACCTCACTAAGCCACTCCTTTTTATTTTTTCATAATTCTTTCATTTTTTTTTCATTCTTTTTCCATTTCTTTTTCTTTTTTTTTTCTTTTTTTTCTTCTTTTTTTTTTTCTTTTCATGACTAAAATGCAAATTACATATAATTTGTCTATATTTTTTGGTATTTCCAAGAAAAAAACTATGACAGTTTGTAAGGAAGACAATGGCACCTCACTAAGCCACCCCTTTTTATTTTTTATTATTTTTTCATTATTTTTTCATTATTTTTTTCATTATTTTTTCATTATTTTTTCATTATTTTTTTCATTATTTTTTCTTTTCATGACTAAAATGCAAATGACATAATTTGTCTATATTTTTTGGTATTTCCAAGAAAAACAACAAGCAGTTTCAAAGCATGACAAATGACATAATTTGTCTATATTTTTTGGTACTGTATTAAGAGCATCCTCTTAATCCTTTTAAATATATTTAAATCTTTTATTGTGCTATGTTCATTGTATTGTTAAGCATATTTGCATGAAAGCCGCTATATAAATAAATAAAGTTTAAGTGTACTGACAAGCTCAACACTGTTTTAGACTATAGCCTTATTTTAATTCTAATTACAGTAAACTATATTTTATTTTACAGTACTGTATAATAGTGTATTTGAATTATACACAGTGCAGTGATTTAATTTGTTCAGTAATTTGAAAAGCGTTTCATTACTTTATATTCATAAAATAAATAAACAAATGAAATAAAGAAAAAGTAAACAAATCGGTAAATCTAATCTTAAAACTCATCAGGTGTTTAATTTATGTTTTTATTTTAAACTCATGCCCCTAAATATTTTGTCTCCTAAATGTTTTGATTTTAAACTTTATTCACCAGTTTTTACTGGTGATTGTGAAGCACCTTGAGATTTTGCTGTATTTTAAAGTGTGCTATATGAATTAATATATTATTATAATTATTAATATAATATAATAATCCTCCGCTTATAGTAATTAATTTGACGTGATCACTATAACAGATGTACTCATCATTCAAAAATGCTTGATTTTCTTTATAAATAAAAAAAAAACAGCTGAGCAAACATGGCCGTTCCTTCACTCCTGAAAAGTTTATTTTTATTTTCTTTTGTTTGTTTGCCAATCTTACCCACTCATAAAGTCCCCGAAAAAGTACAGGCCGTTCAGATTGGGTGATTCACATCCTCTGTACACATATCCGCCTGTCACAGACTTCCCAACATTATGGCTGTATGCAAATATCGGCAGGACATCATCTGTCGTGCAGAGAAAGACGAAGTTAACTCGAATCTGAAGCATCAAAATTAGATTGAAAATGGTGCATTGTGGTGGAAATAGCAGGTGGTGGACGTACCGACAAGGCTGTTTTGTTTTTTTAATCAAGTCTCAACAGAAAACACTCACTTAAGGAGGAGTTGTGGCACAGTTTCATATCATAGCACTCGAAGCCCTCTTTGGCTCTCCATCCGTAGTTTCCTCCCTTCACAATGATGTCGATCTCCTCGTAGCGGTTTTGACCCACGTCTCCACAGAATATCCTGCCCCTGCCGTAGCGGCTCACCGGGTCCCCGCGGTCCACGGAGCAGCGCCACATGTTCCTGACCCCATATGCGTACACCTCTGGGCGGGCTGCTGGGTCCCGGAGGAGTGGGTTATCAGGGGGGATCCTGTACTGCTGCCCACTGGAGTCACGTCCATCCACATCGATGCGGAGGACTTTACCCAGCAGAGCGCTCCTGGGTCGGAAAAACATGGGATTTAGAAACATGCTTTCTAATGCAGGGAATCTCAACCTGCTAGAGGTACTTGTATGTGGAAAGATTAAACTCAACTAATAGGAAAATAAATCATTTTGCATGTTGAGTAACAGCAGAACACCACAAGTTGCATGAAAAACTAAACACCAAACAAGCAGAGAAGAGTAAACAGTTATCTAAATAATAAACTAGTTAAAGTAAAAGTAATGGATACATGGTTAGCTAGAAGTAATCTTATAATAAATGTTTTTAATTACTATTTTTCTTTATTTTATTTTATTTAATTTTCTTTTTTTTTTATTGTATTTTAATAGTTTAAAGTAATGGAGAAATGTTTGAAATAGTTAGCTAAAAGTAATCTTAGCTGATTAAAAAAATGTTAAAACCTTTTTTTAAATTTTTTTTTTAATTATTATTTTAATTAATTTAAAGTAGTGTAGTAATATTAGCTAACTAAATTAGTTAGATTTTTTTTTTTTATTAGCTTAAATTTATGAATAAATGGTTGGAATTGCTAAAATAAATTGTTAAAATTAAGTAAAAGTGTGTGCACTGTAAAAAATTATGTTTTTACTATTAAAAAAATCACCTTAACAAACCCGGTAGAACTTTTTACACTATTATTAGTGTAGATATAGATATTAGCAGGAGTATTGCTGATTTTACAGTGGAGTTTGGAGTTTGATCGCATATTTTACTGTATAAACTCACTTTTTTACTATAGAAAGAAACAGTGTTTTGCCATATAATTAACAAGAAAATACCATTAATAGATAAAGGTTAAAAACGCCGCTGACATAAATATTGATAATTAAATTGTATGAAAAAATGACATCCAGCTTAAAATGAATGAATTCATCCGATGGGGACGTTAGAGTTGGAAAACCTTGTAGAAACCTGAAGCTCCTCACTTGTTTTGTGCGTTTCCATACTTCCCAAACGGATCTCCAGCTTTTCCTCCATCGCCAGTGAAGATGTACAAATATCCATCGAGACCAAACAGCAGCTGCCCTCCGTTGTGGTTTGCGGCCGGTTCCTGGATCTCCAGGATGGGCCTGAATGCAAAAAGGATGCAAGTTGAGTAAAATCCCACTCTACTGGAGGAGATATTTGTTGTTTTCAGGTTATGCCTTCAGGTTTTACCTCGGATGCCTTGTTAAAGGTCACTTATTCCATATCTGTGTGTAAAACGACAAGTTTTGTCTTTTTGTTTTGGTCTGGAAGCAGTGACTTCCTCTGCTGGTTTCCTGGCACATAACCTCAGTAAACCAGAACTTGTCATATTTACATTTCTAGTTTTGTAGGGATTAAAGAAACATGTTAATTAGTGAGCTTTAGAGGTGTTAGAGTCAGGCTAGCTGTGTTTCCCCTTGTTTTCTATCTTTATGCTAAGCTAAGCTAACACTGGTGGTAGCTTCATGTTTTCTCATCTTACTTTTGGCAACAAAAAAAAAGCTAATTTCCCAAAATTTAAGTAAACAGCAGCACCTGATTTACCTGAAAGCCCCTAAAAAAAAAAACTAAAATGCAAATTCTCTTTATGCTCCTGTGTTAAAGCTGTTTTTATTTATTAGATTATGGATTATACCATATTACACATTTTGTAAGTGATTTACTGCATTAAGCTCAGAACATGTTTCTGTATATTTTTGTCTTTCAAGCGGTAATTGCAGAGACTTCCTCATCAGCCAAACATGCAATAAAAAGAGCAGCTTTCCGTCAGCATACCTCTCTGAGTACGGATCAGCCACGTTCATATCCAGTGCAGACACCTTCATCTCACTGACTCTCACTTTCTCCATCTTACTGTTGACCTGGATGGAGAAGTAGATGAAGAAGCGCCCGTTATCGCGATACTTGGGGTGGAAGGCCATGCCCAGGAAGCCCCTCTCATCCCCCAGCCAGGGCGTGGTCATCACCTCCCCGCTCATATCCAGGAAGGGCTGCTCCAGCCGGCTGCCGTCGCGCAGGTAAACCCACACGAAGCCCACCTGCTCGGCGATGAACATGCGGTGTGTGCCGTCGCCGCTGTGGAGCATCGACACGGGGTTCCTGAGGTTGTTGGCCACCTCTGTCAGGCACACCTGCAGACACCCTCTGGGGTCCTCCGCCACCTGCCCCAGGTTGCTGTTGAGGTCGGGCGTCTTCAAAACGTTGGGGTAGCAGTAGTCCTGGTCGGACAAGTCCACCATCCTGCAGAACGTGGACACATCCCGCTCGGACGTGTCCCGCAGCAGCTGGTTCTCGGTTAAATATTTCACCACATGGCGACATTTGCCGTGAAATTCCTGGCAGTAGCCAAAGCAAAGGCCAGGTAGCTCTCTGACAGGCGTGTACGGGTCCTCGGCATCGTAGAGGTGGGCGGCATATGGAGAGCACTCCTGGATGGAGTGAGACACTACTGATTATCACAGAGACAGTTCAGGGCACTAAGGCAGGAGGTGAAAATTAAAGGGACACTTTGGCTGACTAAAATGACTTGACTGTCCGACTTTGACATCAGATCAAAGCTGAAGCCTGGAAGTGCCGCTTGTACCCTTTTCCCACTAAAATTAGTGCGTTTATGCAGGTTTTTTTAAACCAAAATTAGACGATAAACACCCTTTTCCAACTGCCAGTAGACGAGATTGCCTTTCTGGGTTTTTTTTCCAGGTGTGTCACATTCGACGTCACAAACGCACCTGTAATCTCTTTTTTAAAAACTGCTACTTATTCAGTCTTTCTTTCAAACTCTCAAACCAGAGTTGGTGATTGTTGGAACAGTGGAAAGACTAACAAAGACGCATCTTTTCGTTTTGTTTCGGTCAAATTTGAATGAAGTTTGTTGGGACAATCGGCGACCTTAAATGACTGTTTTTGTCAATGGAGTCTGGTGTCTAATCGTACGTTAAAAAATGAATTTCTTGTTTTTCTTAATGCATGTGTATATATTGCTTACTGCTTCTTATATTTATTCCTAAATCTTAACTCTAAAGTAAATAAAAATATTTTTATAAAAAATAAAATAAATACCGGGAATTAATGCCAATTGTAACGTTTCCCACTGAAGAGAAAAGCCAGAAGTTAGTGGTTGTTTGTGCAGTTTGTGCAGTTTAAAGGGACTTTACAGGACAAAGACATTCTGGTTTCCCCTCCCCTATGCATGCCACTGTTTTTATAAATATGGAAATATTTAAAATTAATATTCATCTAATGCCAAGACTTGGCTCAGATCTTCCACACTTTGATATTGGTTGGTAGAAATGTTGTTAATTTAGGATTATTCCACTATTCCAATCATGATTAACACTCTGGATAGAGGCCCTTATAAGAGTTAATAAGGTCATTGATTTTGTGAAATGCTCATTTAAGAAAAGAACAACCACAGGTTCCCTGTCTCATCACAATATCACCTTCTATGAATTCAGTTCTGCTCGACTGTTGATTAAAATGTTGGTTAAATTAGACTAAAGAACAGGAAATATAGCAAAATAAATCAAAGTTACATGATGCCTTTACTTTGACCTCTTTACAAATCATAAGCATAACTTTAATATTGGCTTTAATTAGATGAAATTGAAAGTAATTGTAATATAAACTATTTATCATTGCACTGATTTTTTATTCTGTGAAATAACTTTGTAAAGTGCCATGAACTTTTATCATCCTACAAAAGCACAGAATACAAATATATTTACCTGGCACATGATTTCCTTCAACTTGTCTTCACAGAGCTCGTGACCCGCCGCCTCCAGCTGGTCAATAATGTCCCAGTATCTCTCCGCGATCATGTTGTCCGTTTTCTGGTCACAGCAGCCAAACTGCTCGTAGTCCGTGCAAAACTCCAAGTGCCAGGAGGGTTTGAAAGGTGGCTCGAAGTCCAGACACTGAGGATGAGCTGATGCTGGCTGGACCGGCACGAGCAACATCACTGACCCGATCAGGGTAATAAACTCAGGAAAATGTGGGTACTTTTTGGATGAGCTCGGACGTGCCACCGTGCGTAAAACCGCGCAACGGGCTCCGCTTGGATGGAGCGCAGCATCCCGTATACATGTCATTTTTGCCGTCTGCCCCCGAAAGACTTCAACTATTTGCTCTCCTTTATGTATGAGCCAGAGTGTGCACGCGTGCACGTGAATGTATGCGTTATACGCGTGCGCAAAAGTAAGCAGCGGCAAATCCCTGCCTCATTTGCCACCTGCTTAATCCAGGCGCCCTGTTGCCAGTTCTGTCATCCACAAATAGTAACAATTAAAACTAAATACATCTGGAATGGTTAGTTAAATTAATTAGGATGTTTTATTTTATCCTGCACCATGCACAGGGTTTTTTTTTAGAAACCGCAGCAAAATTGGCGGAGGAATACGCACCATTAACGCTCTCAAGCACGCACACACTCTCTCTCACACACACACACACACACACACACACACGTGGGCACAGTGTCCAGGCATGCAAACATCAACATGCTACCACAGCACCAACTGTAATTTTGTCTCACATTCATGTAAAAGCGCCTGAGGGCCGCGTGATGTTTGTGCTAAAAACCTTGTCAGCAGCTGCTTCATCCTACAGATTTAAACTTGTCAAACTACCGTTTGAATACAGTCAAAAGATGTCTGTCATCATGTTCTACTGGTGCCAAAGGGAAACATCTTCCACATAGTTAAACACACAAGGGTTTAATTCTGAGCATCAAACACTTCCT
>CALSBV010008294.1:69572-82945 GCA_943590825.1 Bovichtus diacanthus | reverse complement strand
ACCTTCTGTAATTGTTCGTTCCCCTGCAGGTTTACGGAGGACGGCTGCCCGCACAAAAAGTTCTTCCACACCCGGTACCTGATGAGGATGCGTCTGACCCCCGACTGCTCCAAGATGCTCATCTCCACGTCCTCGGGGTATCTGCTCATCCTCCACGACCTGGACCTCACGCAGTCCCTCGAGGTGGGCAGCTACCGCATGCTGCGAGCGCGGCGGACGCCCCTCAGCTCAGGTCAGATCACAGAACACGGAAATCTGATTAAATCTACGGATTTCACTCAGTTTTTACCTTTTTCTCCGATTTCTTTGTGTTGCTTTTCCCTTTCTCTCCATGCTTAATTAGTGCAAAAGCAATCAGTTCATTAACCCTTCATTAAAGCTGTGAGTGCAGGACTTTCACATACAAACCAGCGTCCTCGCCACACAAGTTCACACAATGCTGATTTCAGCTTATCGCCGCCGGGGAAAAACTGTTTTTTGCAGTCGTGGTGTCGGTGGCGACTCTCCCGCGATGCGTTTAACGTCAACCAGCTAGAGCTAAAGCTGTTAAAACGTGAAACCACTATAAGCTTTACAAGATATTTATTTATTTTTCATTAGGCAACAAAAGGCAAGTTTATTTATGAAGCACATTTCATTCAAAGTGTTTTACAAACAAACATTAAAAGCATTAAGTCAAAAATAAACCTGTTTATAGAATGACATTTAAATACAATGAAATAAGAGAATATAATTAAAAAAAACAAGCTAAAATAGAATAAGACAGGTATAAAAATACATATGAATAATTGTGATTTAAAAGAAGTGCCAACCTTTTTGTAATTGTAAACACAAGACGTTGTAAACTTGTTGTATAATTGTCTTAATAAAACCTAAGAAACTTCCAAGAAAAGTTTCTAGAGTTGAAGCTCCAGATAAAAAAAAGAAACTTACCAAATATTAAATAGTTACTTGGTTATCTCCATTTAATGTCAATATATTTACAAATTGTTTTAGACATTGCACAATTAATAATAATCACATTTCATATGTTTTGTATTTTTTTTGCATTATAATCATTACATATTAACTTTTTATATATATATCTTTTATATCTCTCTATATTTACTATATTTCAAGCTGACTTTATTGTGTTAATCTTCCTTTTTCTTACCATGAGATCTGCTGTTTTCGTGTTAAAGACGATGATTTTTGACCCTGCTGTGACCCTGTAGATGGAGGCACGTCAGCGTCCAGGTCAGCTGGAACTCCTCGTCAGGGAAATGACTCCAGCAAGATCCACCCTCCTCGAGAAGGTCAGCGTGTAAAAATAACAGACGTCCTGCCAAAGTCTCGATGAAGAAGACTACAAAGTGATCTCAAACTGTGTCCTTCTCGCAGGTCTTTCTCCCAGAAACAGCCTGGAGGTTTTGACTCCAGAGATCCCCGGAGAGAGGGACCGAGGGAACTGCATCACCTCCCTGCAGCTCCACCCGAAAGGCTGGGCCACGCTCATCCGCTGCTCCAGCAACATGGACGACCAGGAGGTAAACACTCCTGAATTTGTTTATTAAATCGCTTTGCCGCATGTCTCCATCCTCATGTTTCATGCGTCTGAAAGCAAAGTGAGATTTATGCATCCAGATGTATAAAGTAATTCTCTGTTGGTGCATTATAAGACTTGAATCATCATCAACGCTAAAAAAAACAACCTAAAAAACATTTTAAACTGTTTGTGCAAAACCTGAGTTTTGGTCGATACCTTTTTAATAATTCGGTAAAAAATTACTTTTGCTATAAAACTCTTTTTAGCAAAAAAAATTAAATAAAAAAATTCACAAATAATAATTGTCTAAACACAAATAGCCATATAATAACTTTGCCTTCATAAAATACAGTCTATATTTTTAATTATAAAACAGAAAGCTCCAATCCTGGATCATGATTGGCTGAGCTGGCCCACAGTAGTTAAGAGAAAAGTCGTAAAATTCAACATTTTTTTTAGAGGAGAAAACCATTTAAGCAAAGATGCAGATGAATTAAGAGATTAAAAGGAGAATTTTGACTCTAATCCAAGCCGTCGAAATAATTGTGAAAACCTAAATTTGATTGTCGCAGCGCCACTTCGAGGTCAGAGGCTGGAATTTGCAACCCGCCTGCTAATTTTGGTGACGTTTGTTCTGCTGGTTCTTGCTGCAGGAACAGTTTTTAGCAGAGAAAAATAAGAAGATGAAAGAATAATGAGAGCAGAAACAACAGGGCTGCAAACTTTGCTGCTTGGACCCCTAAAAAAAAAGACCAAAAAACATTATTTATTAGAGTTTATTCACAGTTTGCCTTCAGTGCAGTTCTTCACATGAAAGCCACTAATGGCTGTTTGGAGTCACTGTAAGTCCTGCACTAACGTCCACTGTCTTTCCAGTGACGACTTCAACATGATTAATAGTTTCAGGCTCGACTGTGTGATCTTCAGCCTCTTTCACAAATATCTTCCTTCGTCTTTTCTTACATTTGTTCTTGAGAAAAGTCAGAATTATTTGCTCTAAATCAAAAGCTCGGGTCAGTTGATCCTAATTAGCAGGTAAACGCTGCGCCAATCCACTTAAAAGGGCCTGAGACTGCAGGGACGCACGCACGCACGCAGACACACACACACACACATTAAAAGAAAACAAAAGTTGAGAGAAGAATGGCCAAATGAAAGAGGATGAAGCCCCGAATTCCAAATATATATATATATATATATATATATAAAAAGAAAAAAACTAAATGGTTCTGAAGTGGAGGAACTTCTGCAGGAACTTATTTTTTTAAATAACACAAATAAAAGTGTAAGTGTCGTGTTTATTTATTTTAAAGGAACACTTCACCCTTAATTATCCCCCCGAGTTTCCTTGAATTCTTGAAGAAAACTTTATTATTCTCTCCACAGTGAACGAAGAATCCAAAAACGTAGAAAAGTCTTGATGAATTGAACAACAGAAAACATTTGTTTACAAACTCTCACACAACTCGTGCAGAATAATAATTTATAATCATTTATCTAATTAACACGCGACTTTTACCTAAAACCTTAATATTTAAAACACTTGGTGACGAGCTGAATAATTTATATATAAATGGTCATTTTAAGGGTGAAATATTCCTTTAAAAGACCAAATGCTTCGTATAATGAAGAAAACATGTATTAAAATAGATAAAAAAATACATAATAATGGCAATTTAAATCCTATTTTATATTGAATTGAATTAGAAGAGATCCCAATTAATAAAACATAAAACTGAGACGTTTTAATCACGTAGCTGAGCGAGGCTGATTGACTACATCTAACCGTGCGACTGCGTCTTCTCCCTCCAGTGGACGTGTGTGTATGAGTTCCAGGAGGGAGCGCCCACCCGCCCGCTGGTCTCCCCCCGCTGCTCCCTCCGCCTCACCCACTACATCGAGGAGGCCAACGTGGGAAGGGGCTACATCAAAGAGTTGTGTTTCAGCCCGGACGGACGGCTCATCTGCTCCCCGTACGGCTACGGCGTCCGCCTGCTGGCCTTCGACGAGAGCTGCGGCGAGCTGGCCGACTGCCTTCCCGTCCAGACGAGCTGCCTCAGGGAGATCCGCTCCATCTACTCGCACAGCGACGTGGTGCTCACCACTAAGTTCTCCCCCACACACTGCCAGCTCGCCTCGGGCTGCCTCAGTGGGCGCGTCGCCCTCTACCAGCCCAAGTTTTAGCGACTGGTGCTGACAAAAAAAAATAAACGATGCACTGCAGACCCGGGAGAAGAAATACTAATCAGGGTTCCTGCACACAGAATGATGTTCGTACTTTGCAGATGTTTAGCGTGCAAAGACTATGATCTAATGGGGCTGTCCTCGTCTGACGAAACTCCTAGTCGACTTACACAGATACTTTGAGTTTTTCCACAGAGAATCACGGAAAAGCATCTCCGTAAATCTTGTGTTTACTGGAGATGTGCTCAAAAGTTCAATTAACTTTAATCAATTAAAGAAAAACACCAAAACCACAAATTAGTCGACTAAGAGCCGTAATATCTAAATAGTCTTCTTGGTGTCCTTTGGTATTAATCATATCAAAACCATCAAAGGAAGTTTTCCCCAAAAGTCATAATCTTTAGGAGCCCTGAATAACATTTCCTCGCATTTGTTTTAAAGTGCTCGAGTGGACCAGATGGGTGGGATGTTCCAAATAGTCTTGACACATGGTGTAAAAAAGAGAATATTGTGATTTCTCTTGACAATCTGTATGGAAAACTCCACCCCTCTGGTACCTGAAAAGGATGAAGCTTAAAAAAAATATTTAAAGTACTTCTAAGCCCAGGTCTGCAGCTGTGTAACGGACTGTTTGGGTGTCAGCTGACGCCCAACTGAGATAAAAAATAAGTAAAAAATTTAACTAATTAAAGAAGAAGACTTCAGCCTTGATCAGGCTGCAGGAGAAGCTTTCAGCTTCTCTGACCCTGAACTTTAAGATATATAAAAATTAAAAATAAAAAAAGATAAAAGACATTCGGGGCTCCAAAACTCCGAAGTCCGAACTTTGAAGCTCAAAAACAAAACTCTTTTTTTCATACTAAAGGTCCCTGAAGCAGTAGAAAAAACTTATTACTTATTTTGAGACTCGCTGTCTCGGGACAAAGACACTAAAGGATGCAAACGAACAGACAGATGTTGGGAAGCAGGTGACGTGTCCTCGCTCTCAGCTGCTCCGCGCTGCTCATGCCTTCTTCACAGGTGCTGCTTCTCTGCTCACACAATCTGAACTTTTCCCCCCTCGACTTAAAAAACCTCGTCTTTAACTTTTCCGCCTTTACACACCTCTTTCGGTTTTTTTTTTTTTTTTTTCTTCCATCTGCACCCTGTGTTTCGCAGTTTTTTTGTTTGTTTTTTTTTAAATAGTGGGTTTTATTGGTTTATTAATGTCCGCACTACTTGTTCACAGTGTTTGTTATTTTCTACGCAATTCACCTTTTTTTTTTTGCCATTGTTTAGGACTAGCTACGTGTGAATCACTCCTTCACAGTTTGTGTGTTTTGAAATCTTAAGCCTGTGAACGGAAACTTCATGCTGTCTCTCGGTATCTAAAAGTAACCCACCTTGACATTTTCCACACCCACTCACGGTACTTTCTGTGCAAGATTTCCATACTTTTCCGAAGAAAATACTGTTCATAATTACATATTTCTCCCTGGCATTATTCTGCTTTTTTTTTTTTTTTCTACATAAAGCTCGTTGTTGCGTCTCTCAATATTTGGTTCTTTCTGAAGACGGGGAAAAAAAAAAAAAATGCATATATTAATTAAAAAAAAAAAAAAAAAACTAATTTTGTGAAACAGCTGGCCACTGTAGTTTGTATCAAACATTACTTAAAACAGGAGTAAATATTGATTCATGGGACTACTTTCAGCTGTGGAGGGATACACAATTACTCTTCGGGTGAGTATTCACGGCTGCAGGACGGGATTGATACGAATAAATTAAAGTGCCCTTGTTTATTGTAAAGCAACATGCAGCTGAGATGCTCGCTGGTGTGTTTTGAATCATTTTTGACAACAATGGAGCTCAATGTCACGGAGGGATGAGATGTATCGCACAAGGCTTTTAAGTAGAATAGAAAAACGCAGAATAGTGCCGGCTCTGTTGACTTTTTGGCTCTGCATCGAAATAGTTTTCCAAGATTTGACTTGTTTTCCGAGCTTGTACCTCCATGTTGTTGTTTTGGTTACATCTCATCCAGTTTCTCATTTTTACAAATGTTGTCATAAAGGTGATCAATCAGGTTTTTGTTTTATTTTTTCCCCCCCAATTAATTCCTCTGTCCTCGTGTCTTTTCAGCCGAGTGCAGCTCACGACGTGACACCTTAACCGTGCACACGGGCTGCAGAATAGATATTAAACAAACAAAAGATAGACGTTAGCGTATACTACTATGCATACCAGCCTTTATGAAGATTCTCCTTTCCTATTGATGCTTTGTTTCTCCTCTGTAGTGCAACTGAGCTGAGAACTAAACGTGAACTTCTGCTATTTTGCATCCCTAAAAAATAAAAAAAATTCTTCACTTGTGGTAAAAGCTTGAATAGCAAAATTATTTATTGACATTTTTGGGAACTTTGCTTATTCTCTTTCTTGCAGAAGGTTTGTCAGCTAGCAGGCGGTTAGCAGCTTTGCACAAAGACTGGAAACGGGTGGAAAAAGCACGTTTAAAAAGCTTAGCTGTCGGGATAATTAAGAATCTGGATTGTTTTTGTGTGGGAGACACAGAAAAATTATTCCTGCTGCTGTTTTTTTAGCTGAGCACCACAAGCCATGGGCCTGGTTTCCTTATATCAAAGGAAAAGATTGATAAATAGTCTTATAGGTAAGAGGAAGAATGTGTTTTTGATTTTGAGGTGAACTTTCCCTTTTAAGGCCTCTAATTAACATATTATTTTATATCTTGTTTGTTTATTTCGTTGAAAAAAAACGAGGTGTAAAACCAAAAATGTGCCGTTTTACGGGATTATGGACCCGACTATTTCCTGGTTGGGATCAGTAACTTTCAGGAGTCAGTCTGGGATATAACCCCGTAAAACGGCAATTTGTTGTTTTTACATTTCACTTTTTGTACGAGCTGCAACAATTTCTATTATTGATTAATCTGCCGAATTATTTTCTAGATTAATCTTTCAAACGTTTGGTCTGTGAAATGTCAGAAAAAGAATGAAAAATGTCCGTCCCAGTTTCTTAAGGTGATGTCTTGTTGTGTGAGTCCAAAACCCAAAGATATTGACTTTAATATGATGTACAATATATTTCAGAGGCTAAAAACAGCATTTGATGACATTTCTGTTTAAACAAAAGCACTTAAATTACAGATTATCAAAATAATTGGTGATATTTTTTCTGTCTATCGACTAAGTGTTGCAGCTTTAGGTGTAATGTGTTAATTAATGAGCGTTAAAGGTGCAAAGGTGTTTCCACGTTGTGCTAAGCTAAGCTAAGCTAACTGGCTGTGAAGTGCAAAAAAAGCATATTTTCCCAAAAAAAAAAAAAAAAAAAAACTAAAATTACGTGATTTAAGAAATACATTTAAATTAGAGGTGAAAATATAATATTTGTCTTAATTGTAATTAAAACTCCCGGCTCACAACCTGTTTTGGGAAGAGGAAGGACGCTTTCAACACTTTGTACCTCAGTTAAACTGATCAAAAAGTTGTATTTCAGTCTCTTTCACTTTCAGTTCAGTCAATTCAGGGACTTTTTCCACTTCATTTCCCAAATTACAGAAAAACTCCAGAATGATTCATAGCATTTCTATATTAAATTGACTGAGCTGAGGGTGAGAGGGAAGGCCACGCTGTATAATGCTGCTTTTACTCCACTTATATTCACAACAAGCTCTTCGGAGAGAAGTGTCTTATCTGCCATGTTCACTTCAGGTACAGCAACTTTAAAAAACAAACCCGTAAGTTGCTGTTTCTCAGTCCTGCTCTGGGTTTGTGGGTTGATTAGTCAATTGCTCGCACTGTTGTTTCCTAAACGGCTTCACACGGCAGGTAATCCCAACGATGATACTAAAAATGGTACTTATTATCACTGAAATAAAAAGGTTGGCTTTCTTTTGCACTGATGACTTGTTTCACTTTCACCCACAAAAGGATCATTTGGATTTAAATGTCTCTCCACGTGTTTCCTTGAATTCTTGAAGAAAACTTTATTATTCTCTCCTGCCTTCACGGTGAACAAAGAATCAAAGAGTCTTGATGAATTGAAGTAAATGGAGTTAAATTAACAACAAAACTATATCAAAATATCCGTTGAATCAAATATTGGGATTTTTCTTTTTATCAAATACCTCGACTTTGATGTTGCAACAATATTATAGGTTGAAAATATTTACACATATAATCATCAGTAATGTGGATATAATGATTTAATGGGTAAATTCAAATAAGAGTCTGGTAAGTTTATAAAATGACATAATTTTACTGTAATACAGCTTTAAAAACCAAGGAAAAGACACTAGTTTGGTCATGTAACGACTTCCTGAATTTAAGACGATATTTATATTATATTTATATTCGATTTATTTCCCAGCTCTAAACATCCGCTTACGAAACAATTTTCACAAAAACGTTACCGTTTAAAACACAAGTGCGTCTGGAGCCTGTACGTGGGAACGTTTTTAATATTAATGCTTTAATAAAAAGCTGTGTGTGAGTTTGTAAACGGATGTTTCGATAAAGTTTTCTGCTCCAATTTACTTCAATTCATCGAAGACTTTTGTCTGTTTTTTGATTGTTCAGGCAGAAAAAAAAAGTTTTCTTTAAGAATTCACGGAAACACGGGAGTAATTTATATACAAATTATAATTTTTGTGGGTGAAGTTTTCCTTTAAATCTCCACATAAATTGTTGATAATCGACCAGCAGATGAGTCAAACTCAACCTGTGGTTCAAGCTACGGCTCCGGACCCTTTAATGGGTCGTGAGATGATGAACAAATTCAGAAGGAAGAAATAAGTTTGTGATTTTTCTTGAAACTTTCTTGGGAATTACCGCATTATATAATATTCAGTTTCTTCTTCTTTCCTGTTTTCTCAACCATCTCGTTAATCCCAATTTTAATTTCGTGAGCCCAGGTTCAGATTTACACACGAGAAAACCGACAACACAAATAAGTTTAATATTTATTTGAGATTTTATGGTCCTGTTGGACTTTATTCCGACAAACAAACAGACACATTGTTAGAAAAACATGTCGCATATCAGACCAGCTGACACTTAAAATCCTCAACTCCGTCGTCAACAAACAGATGAAACGGTACAAAAACAAAAAAACTGGTGAAATGAAACTTTAACGCTCACTGATGCCTGTCTACACACGTGAAGATCCTTCGAAAAGTTCCACAACGTTTTAGTTTTACTTTCTTAGGAAGTTACTCGGTTTGTGTCCTTGTTTTTGTATTTAAAAAAAAAAAAAAATGCTTTTTAAATTTCCTGTCATCGTGTGACTGAAGGTTTAATCTGCTTTAAAGGGACAGTACACACAAATATGTCGCTGTTGATTTTTTTTATTTAACCTGCAACTGAAAATACGAACAAATCTGAAGAAATGTTCAAATCGGTCAAATGGAAAATTAAGTTTTTCTTATCGTGCTTTATTTAGTCTTTGGACACGTGATGTTTTTTCTTTACATTTCATTATATTTTAAGAAACAAATAAGCCAAAAGACTAAAAACAGTATTGATAAGAACATTTATTGTTCTCAGAAACTACAAGAAGCACAATAAAAAAAAAATATAAGAAAGTGATTTAATAAACACAATAAGTGCATTTTTCCTCATTAAAAAAAAAAAATCCTAATTTTGACGATTGATAAAAATGGGTTTTTCATCTGATCTAAAAGATTCTAAGTCGTATTGTTGGATATTAAATATGTTCGTAGCAGATTTCACAACTTTAGACCAAACAGAACAAATGTTGCATTTTCATACTGTCCTTAATATTAAAGTATTTAAGAGATGTGGGCTCTGTGAACATTTGTATTTATTAAATGTGGCTTATAATTAATATCATCCTCATTAGGTTCTTTTCTAATTCTTATCATTTTTAACAGTCTCGGTTTTAATTTCACTTATATATTTTGGCGTCTGCCGTCTTTTTATTGTCTAATTGTATTGACTGTTTGTCCTTGTTTATATGTGTTTAAACATTTTTATTTATTTTTTTAAAGCACTGCGAGCTGCCTCAATTGTACGAAAAATGCTCCATAAATAAAATTATTATTATTATTTTTCTTTATCATACTAAATATAGTCTTTGGCCACAAATGGGTCAATATTTTAAAGTTGTGATCGGCACATATACTAAATGTCAGAGGCAGATTTTCATGGCAATGCAGACAAAATATATTTTTGTGAATTGTGTGAACTGACCCTTTAATACTGTCCTCTCTAGTAGGAACGTGTCACTACTCCCAGAGGTCAGGTTTCTCTGTTTGAACTTCTTGAGCTCCTCTCCGGGGCTCCTGTCCGGCCCCTCGCCCCGTCGCCCCTCACGCTGCGCGGGCTCTCCTCGCCGCCTGCAGCCGCTGGCTCTCTCTGCGCTGGTTGATGGCCTTGGTGCTGGCGCGGAGCTTGCGGAGCCTCAGGGCACGGAGACGCAGCTGAAGGTCCTGCGGGATCTTCCCTCCCTTGGCCCGGATGTCCTTCAGCCTCTGAAGGGGCGTCTTGGTCATGGTGAAGTCGCAGATGGTGGGACGCAGCTCCGTGCCCACGTGGCACCGACGCATGGAGGGGAAGTAACCCTCGGCCCAGACCACCACCTTGTACTCGCCCGGGTTCAGCAGACGCCAGTAGTCTCCGTCAGTAGCTGAGGAAGTAAAAACAAAGATTTACAGCCAACATTTAAATGTAAAGTTCCTAAAAAGTTGAGTTTCTATGAAGGTTTAGTGGTTAATGTCACTTTTATCACATTTAAATTAAGGCTGCAATTAATTATTATTTTCATTTTCGATTATTCTCAGTGCTTCTCAACCTTTTTCCTCCGGGACCCCTTTTCCATCATTAAGTAAACTGACAACTTCTGACTAAGCGACATAATTTATGGATATTTCATATTATATTCATTGCAAAACAATGAAAGTACAATGAACCCAGACAGTGAACGCAGTTACTGCAGGAAGTTTGTGTTAAACGAGCAATTTGGATGAATTTTGAGCAGATTATTTCCTGTGAATATTGCAGTTTTCCTGATATTTTTAGGAACTTTTAACACAATATGTATAATAATCAATTAATAAGCTGCTTTTTTCGCAAATGTAATGTTTATTGACGCCGTTGTTCTCTTCGCTGTTCTATTAACTACGTACTTTTCTAATTCAGGACGAGGCCGCGCCTTTATCCTTTAAGTTTTCTAAAGGTTTATATCATAATTAATAATCTTAAAAAACTTAAAATCTTAAAAAATAACAATTTCATTTAGTTTTTGTCACAGAAATAAATGAATTCCTGAGATATAGGCCAACTGGATATATATATATATACATATATATATATATATAAAAAAAAGAAAGTCTTGCGACCCAGCGTGAAGCTTTGGCGACCCCTACTGGGGCCCCCGACCCTCAGGTTGGGAACCACTGCTCTTAGATTAATCGTTAATCCTTCGGTCCATAAAATGTCAGAAAATACAGAAACATTTTCATCCCAGCTTCTCAGAGTCCAAGATGATGTCTTTAAATGTCTTGTTTTGTCACTTTAATATAATATAAAACAGAAAAAAAGCAGCAAATCTCCACATTCCAGATGCTGAAAACAGCTTTTAGAGAC
This sequence comes from Bovichtus diacanthus, assembly GCA_943590825.1. Lineage (NCBI taxonomy): Eukaryota > Metazoa > Chordata > Actinopteri > Perciformes > Bovichtidae > Bovichtus > Bovichtus diacanthus. The sequence goes on along the minus strand of CALSBV010008294.1, from coordinate 71,635 downwards.
ATTTTTGCATGAAAAATTACTTTCAAATTCATTCATTTATCAAAATAGTCGCCGATTATTTTTCTGTCGATCGACTAATCGATAAACCGACTAAAGGCCTGGATTTTATCTGGATTTTATCTGGATTTTATCTGGATTTTATTTGGATTTTATCTGGATTTTATTTGGATTTTATCTGGATTTTATCCAGGCCTTAAAAGTGATCATTAAGATCTTAAATGCTTTCTAAAACGTGATGTGTACTTTTTATTAGTGAGCAGTCTGGCAGCGAACTGAGTGAAGTGAAGTGAGTTAGAGAAGTCGGGATATTAAATGTTACATTTTAAATATAAATCGAGTGTCTGACCTGATCGGATGTCGTGCTCGTGGTCCTCCACCTTGATTATAGCGTCTGATATTCCTTGTTTTGTCAGCTTGTCCTTGACTACGCCCTTGATGCCTCTGTGAACCTGGAGTGCAGAGGACACGCTGCGCTGTTAAACCGCGGAGAGGAGAATAACAAAGGCTGGATTTGACTCGTGATGTTTTCTGCAGACTCACCTGCTCCATGTAAACCAGCAGAGACTCCTTGTTGTTCTCCCACTCGATGGGAAGCTCGCTGACGTGAGGAAACTTATCACAGGACAACTCCACCGTCACCTCGAAGCAGTTGGTGTGCATGTAGCTGAAGTCATTCATGCCTGCGGGACACGCACGTCAACAATGTGCATCAGAAAACATGCACCAGAAAAAAAAGGTTAAAAACAATTGCTGTTTCAGGAGCGTTTTAATTTTTATTTATGCAAAAAAAAAAGCTGATTATTTAAAAAAAACAAAAAACAGTTGCAGGGAAGGATGTAAAAAATAATAGAATTATATTTAATAGAATTATATGTATTACTAAAGTAAACAATGCATCTAAAAATTGCTGTTTCAGGAGCGTTTTAATTATATTTATGCAAAAAAAAAAGCTGATTATTTAAAAAAAAAAACTACAGTTGCAGGGAAGGATGTAAAAAATAATAGAATTATATGTAATAGAATTATATGTATTACTAAAGTAAACAATGCATCTAAAAATTGCTGTTTCTGGAGCGTTTTAATTTTTATTTATGCAAAAAAAAAAAGCTGATTATTTAAAAAAAAAAAAATAAGGTTGCAGGGAAGGATGTAAAAAATAATATAATTCTATGTAATAGAATTATATTATTATTAAACTCACAGGGAACTTTTTCTGAGACAAAATCGGACACGAGGGGAAATAAATCCTTATTTGTTATATATATTATATTATTTTAATTAATATATTTAAAATAAAGATTCTTGTGAAACACTGAGACATTTCAACTCCACCTTGCTTCAGTAATTAAAGTTTTTATCTTCACTTTCTCAATAATTATCTGAACTGTCAGTGTCCTGCACGTGTTGCCCTGTACTCACCTTCCTGATGCTGATTTAAAGGGACAGTTCACCCCCCAAAAAATTCAAATAAACATATTTTCCCTGCAGAGCTATTTATCATACAGATGGTTTCGGTGTGAGTGTTGGAGATATCGGCCTTAGAGATGCCATGTTGCATAATAAGAGACATCTTCGCCTTTATCTGACTTAAATCGACCATTTTCGGCACCTAAATCCTTTAATATTTTATATAACTAAAGGGATTTTTCTAAGCTTGCAAACTAACTAAAAAAACAAGCATTAAATTAGAGATTAAAGGGACCCCACTGTAAGTGTTTGTGCCCACATGTAGTAACATCTTTGCTCCTCGTTCAGAGACTCACTGCCGGGGACGGTGTGCCAGGCCCCGCCGTTGATGATGTTGTTGTGGGCCTGGAAGTCCTCGTAGTGGCAGAGCCGGCGGTCAGGGTTGGACATCACCAGGTTGGTCGAGGCGTACACGGTGGACAGCCAGCGGAAGAAAGCGTTGTCCGCCGTGGGGGTGTCCTCCTGCGGGGCCCAGTCTCGGGTGCAGTCGAAGGGGTACGTGACCACCAGTTCCCCCCCGTGGAGGTTCGCACTGAGCACAAAGGGAATATCCTGCATCCAGCTGATGACCGCCCGGGTCTCTGGTGCAACCTGGG
>CALSBV010008294.1:34152-45471 GCA_943590825.1 Bovichtus diacanthus | reverse complement strand
TATTATTATTATTAGTAGTAGTAGTAGTAGTAGTAGTATTAATAGTAGTAGTAGTAGTAATAGTAGTATTAATAGTAGTAGTAGTAGTATTAATAGTAGTAGTAGTAGTAATAGTAGTAATAGTAATAGTAGTAGTATTAATAGTAGTAGTAGTATTAGTAGTAGTATTAGTAGTATTAATAGTAGTAATAGTAGTAATAGTAATAGTAGTAGTAGTAGTAGTAGTAGTATTAATAGTAGTAGTAGTAGTAATAGTAGTAATAGTAATAGTAGTAGTATTAATAGTAGTAGTAGTATTAGTAGTAGTATTAGTAATATTAATAGTAGTATTAGTAGTAGTAGTAGTAGTAGTATTAATAGTATTATTATTATTATTAGTAGTAGTAGTAGTAGTAGTAGTAGTAGTAGTATTAACAGTAGTAGTAGTAGTAGTAGTAGTAGTAGTAGTATTAATAGTAGTAGTAGTAGTAATAGTAGTAATAGTAATAGTAGTAGTATTAATAGTAGTAGTAGTATTAGTAGTAGTATTAGTAGTATTAATAGTAGTAATAGTATTAGTAGTAGTATTAATAGTAGTAGTAGTATTAGTAGTAGTATTAGTAATATTAATAGTAGTAATAGTATTAGTAGTAGTAGTAGTAGTAGTATTAATAGTATTATTATTATTATTATTATTAGTAGTAGTAGTAGTATTAATAGTAGTAGTAGTATTAGTAGTAGTATTAATAGTAGTAGTAGTATTAGTAGTAGTATTAGTAGTATTAATAGTAGTAATAGTATTAGTAGTAGTAGTAGTAGTAGTATTAATAGTATTATTATTATTATTATTATTAGTAGTAGTAGTAGTATTAATAGTAGTAGTAGTATTAGTAGTAGTATTAGTAGTATTAATAGTAGTAATAGTATTAGTAGTAGTAGTAGTAGTATTAATAGTATTATTATTATTATTATTAGTAGTAGTAGTAGTAGTATTAATAGTATTATTATTATTATTATTAGTAGTAGTAGTAGTAGTATTAATAGTAGTAGTAGTAGTAATAGTAGTAGTAGTAGACCTTTAGACCTTTATTTTGAAATTGAGAATACCTGAACCTGATTGGTGCATTTTGCTCTGACGTGTACACGGGAAATGGCCACGCAAGCGAGCGGAATCATAACATTGCATTTGAAGTCTCTTTCTTATCCTCTAAGTGCAGCTGTTTAAATAAACTTCTTCGATGGCGGCTGTTTCCAACTATGTTTGACAAGCGGAAGTTACAAAACAAGCTGAACATGTTGTGTGTGGAGCAGCTGTGAGCGAAGCTACAGCAGCAACCAGCAGCTAGCAAGTGGCTGCGATGTGTGCCGCCGTGCAAAGTAAGTGGGAAACTGTGGCTTTACACACACTAGCTGCTTAAAAGCTTTGTGATCGTGGTGTTTTGAGCCACAACCTCACTTCTGCGCTTCTCTAGCGTTGATTAAAGGCTTAGATTTGATGCTAAAGCAGGAATTCGCAGCTAAGTATCGGCCTGGTTGCTCATTTAAGTCAATGGGATTCTTTAAATTAACTTAAATGAGCTTTTGCCTTTTTTTAGATTCTGCATCACAAACAAAGTTAGGGAGATGCATCTATGTAAAACAAAAATATATCCGACAAACCTGTATATTTCAATTATACAGATGTTGATAACATATGTACTTTCTGCAAAACTGAACAATAAAGTGTAATTCATTTGTTTTATAGTTGCCCATATTGTATACAATTATGAAAATAATTTGAGAATTATGTATTGTGCAAAACAACACATGCACTTAATAATTAATAAAAAATAACAATTAATAAATATTATCACTTATTTCAAATGTGATGATGACAGTTCCATTGTTAACTCTTTAAGAAAAATCTTATTAGGGACATTTCATATTCATAAAGCTACATTTCTTAATTAAACTGCATCTTTTAAGTTGTTTTTAATGGAATTAGAATTTTATTTTGAGTCTCCTAAATTTGTCACATTTAAGAAATATATGTCAGTCACTAAAATGTACTCAGATGTTTGTTTGCCACCTAAATTATTATTATTATTATTTTATTTTTTGTATTATTATTTTTTTAATTTTATATTACCTTCTGATATAGCTTTTTTTAATTAATTGAAAAGGCATGGCTGATTGTTTGTACATTTAAGCAGCAATTATTAGGTGACTAAGCAATTAGTCGATGAATAAAAAATTATTACAACTATTTTAATAATTGATTTACTGTTAAAGTAATTTTTTATGCAAAAGTAGCAGAAAAGCCTGTTTTCAGACTCTCAAATATGGAGATTTCCTGCTTTTCTCTGTTTAATATCCTATTAAAGTGAATGTGAAGGTTTTTGAAAGGACAAAACAAATCAAAGACACCTTGAACATTTTTCACTAATTTCTGACATTTTATTGAGCAAACGATTAATCGATAATGAAAATAATCGTTAGTCGCCGCCCTATTGTACATTCCTATAACTAAATAAAACATGTGTTTTTCAGATGACAAGAAGACGAGCAAAGCAGTGAGCTAACAGCATGTGACACAAACAACCTCTCCCCCCCCCAAAAGAAGTGGGTTTTAAAGATGCCTCGTCTGGAAGAGCTGGCCAACGTTGCCCTCAGGGTGCCGAGCATACTGGTGCTGGACCTGCTGTATAAATGTGACATTGAAGGTTTAACGGAGCACCTCAAGGCCAAAAATGAAGACATGCTCTTCAAATACAAATATGTCATCTGGAACATGTACTACATTGGTAAGTATGCACATAATAATGAAAATGTTACAAGCATGCACAGAGTTAAACGGGCAGCTGAGTTTGGACGCTGTAACTTTCATTCACTTCTTCTTTCTCTGTAAAGTCGTGGTTTCATGTTGATGTTGGGCTCTTAAATGTCAGGTATTGAGCCCCATAGTGTTCCTTCTGATTTTGATAGTGATCCTTAAACATCACCAAACATAAATTTAATAATCCGGCGTGTATCCTCCTCCTCATTTGGATCCGCTGCAGAATTTAAAGGATTCGTCCTTGGCCCATGCTGCACTCTTCCACCAAGTTTCAGGAAATTCGGAGAAGTAGGTTTTCCGTAATCCTGCTAACTAACAAAATGAACCAAAAACATAACGTCCTTCATAGACGTAAAAAGGCTGCGGTGAGATTTTACTGTCTGTTGCACATTTATCGCCTATTTAATCGATTAAAATATAATTTGTTGTGTGAAGAAGAAAAGCTGCCAGCCCCAGAAGAAAGACATTTACTCTCTGTCTTAATGTTGTTTTACAAGGGTTTCCTTTGAAATAAACTACACCCTGAAGGAAAACAACAAGAGCTCATGAAACTTAAAATAAGTTAAAACTTATTTAAATCAAAACTGAGCTTAGTACTGATAATTACGCGGAATATTAAAGGTGCACAACTGAGTTTTGGTTTCTTACCAGTACTGGTGCCAGTGTTGGGTTCGAGGACCGAGACAGGCTTTGTTAGTCAACTGTGAATCAATTGAAATAGAAAATAAAGTTTTGATTTATACTATCCTTAAGGTCATTATATAAAGATGCAGAATATTGAATAATATATAAAAGGGCACTTAGAGTACAGTACCTAAGTGTTGTTGAGGTAGCTTTTATATTGTGTTTCTACTCTGACTAAATTAAATTGTGTAACTCTGTTTCTGTTTAAAACACGTTTTACTTCCTAGTCTATGGTTTAAGTTCCATGCAGAGTATGTGGTCTGCAGCGATGCCTTGCTGGTGCAACTCTTAACCAATCAATCAATAAGTTGATTAGCTTACAGAGAAAACATTATCCAGCAGCAGATGTATTCGGACGTCACCTGCAGCTGCTATTTCCTGACATTTTATTGACAAAACTGCGAGTTGTGAAATGGTAGCTTAGCGAGCCTGATTTTATAAAAGTCAACGAACAGCAGATCAGATGACAAAAGGTTTGTTTATTTTTCACGTTTTTCACTCCTGGCTTCATCGAACACAGAAAAGGTAACGTGAGTGTTTGTCCTCCAGGTCATCTGATAAACGTGGTGGTGTTGGTTCTGCCACTGAGACACATTGTGACGCTCTACCTCCACATCCTCGCCTCCCTCCTCCTATACATGGGGCATCAGATTTCCAAGTGAGCTGCTACTACTAGTACTACTACTACACTTTATAGTATGTATGTATGTCGATTTATTGCACCAGGATCAGTTTTCTCTCCTGGCTGAGCTTGGCTGCAGAGTCTCTCCCTTCGTGTGTATCCAGTTTCCTTCAGCCTGATATTTAATTTTAGTTGACGGAGTACTGTGTCACGTGTTGTAACGTGAGAACAACCAGTGGTTTCTTTAAAGGCTCCAGGCTTGTATGTACATATAAATGCTTTAAAATGCACTTTTATCAGAAAGCATACCCTGATTTTATCTGAATTGCCTGTTTATCTGTTGGCTTTTATTTTCTTGTTTATAATTTAATTCTGCACTTCATGTATTTTATTATTTATTTTATTATTTTATTTAATTCTTCTCTATGTGAAGCACTTTGTTTTATTGGTGCTCTATACATTTATTTTATTTTATTATTAATAAAATGAAGTTTATTACTTGACCTGACTTAATTGGACAGAAATAAATTAATTAGTAAATTCATAAAAATAAGAAATGAACAAATGAATTCATACAAAAACTGGGAAATATATTGTGCAGTTTATTTTATTTTTATTTTGCTTTAGTAGGATAATATTTTCCTCTCAAATGTTTGTGCATCTAAATACTAATTTATTGTTAAATTATTTAATGAATTTCTTTGAGTATTTCATTTATTTATATACCCAGTTAATATTGATAATACAATGAAAGAACCTTTTGTATAAGGACAAGTAATAACTCCAAAAAACAAGCTAATAATAGCAAAATTGCATGGCAACAACTGCAGACTTTTTGCGCAAGTGTGTGGAAGACAAAACAAACAAAATCAGTGATTTTTGTTTGTGTTCAGCAAACCCGGGAAGCCCAGAGGACCTTGAATATCAGGACATTGTAAACTGAAGTTAAATATAAAATAACTTCAGATAATTGTGTGTTGTTTTAATGGCATGTGTCTGCTAAACACAAACAACATACAGTGAAAATATAATTATAAAACCTGTTTTTCTCTGTTCATTTTACAGGGATTATGTTCGTGAGGAGCTGCAGTTCGGTTATGAAGGAGCAGTGTACCATGATTCTCTGGCCTTCAACAGATTTGTCTCTGCAATGACGAGTGAGTTCCAAAAACTACACTGACATGTACATTTTGTAGCATTTAATGTCATTTAGGTTCATATTTATTAGGGCTGTACCGAGTAATTCGAAGCTTCATTCATAACGTTGACATTCGATTAAAAAAATTAAATAAAAATAATAATAAATAAATAAAATAAATACAATAAAATACAATAAAATACAATAAAATAAAATAATTAAATAAAATAAAATAATTAAATAAAATAAATACATAAATAAATACATAAATAAATACATAAATAAATACATAAATTAATAAATAAATAAATAAAATAATAATAAAATAAATACTTTCATGTCTTTATTCTGTTTAACCTAAGTCTAATAAAGTTGAGGCTACACTAATATTCTTAGTATTATACTATTAGTAGAATTAGACTCACACACATGTTTTTATTTCACCAAATATTCTGCTTCAATCTGTATTTGTTGGCGTTTAGCCTCAAAAGCAAAATCACTGTGGTCAAAAAACAGTTTGGGGGAAATCTATCTGTAGAGCTGGATGGATGTGTGTCCTTCCTCTCCAGTCTTAGGTTTCTAACTGCCGCCGCTCACACCGAACTAAAGTTTCCAGATTGCCTCTGGTTTCCTATTATCATTGGGTTTAAATCTGAAATGAAGTATTGCCAAATAGGAGCTTTTGCGTTTCGTCTTGTCTGTCAACTCTCCTCTCTCACTTTCACTTTTTGTAGTCGTTCGACTGTGTGTAGAGAGTGGATTTTACAAATTAGAGTTCTTTTTATTTGATGAGCGAGGGCGCTTATAAGCAAAACAATGAACTAAATGGGTTTTATTAGTGACACCGCCTACCCGCTCACCACACGCACCTGTATTAACGAGGCTGTCTAGAAGCAATCTAACGGCAACATAAATTACATTTCTATAAGCACTATAATAAAACAAAAAGGTCATAAAATCTGAAGAATCAAAGCTTTATTGGAAAACCTCAATAGAAGCTTTAAATCTAAAAAATAAAAAAGCTTTCGGTACTGCCTATTCGACTATTTTATTTGTCTTTTCTTTTAATGTTATCATGTTGTTTTCTGTTCAGGCCAGATTATTCTCAGCATGCTGTGTGCCTTCCTGATGAAGACGAGGAAGGTGTGGTTGTTCTCCGCTCACATGCTCCCCCTGCTGGCCCGACTCTGCGCTGCTCGTCACGCCACGCTGTTGACTATCAACACGTTCTCCGTGGGACTGACCGGAGCGGGGATCACCGTGTTCCTCCTCTCGCATCTCTTTGTGCCATATCGCCTCGCGAAGGCTGCCTATTCAGAGCTGCTGCAGCTGGAGGTACTCTTATTCTGAAATGTGTTTTATATTAAAGCACTTTCACAATACGTCCTGTTTGTCTGAGGAGGTCGCAGATGCAGAAATATTCAACAAGAGATTAAGAGTCTATTAAAACCACCTCCAGTCGATAAATATATTCAGATATTTTGACGGTTTTAGTCGCATTGCTCAGGATTGTTGATTCATCTTATTTAACAATCTGCCTTTTCATCATCGGCTCTTATATTCAATAATTAAATGCATCAAAACTCAATTTAAGGCAAGACAAGGCAGTTGTATTTATAAAGCATGTTTCATATAATACACAGATAAGTTAAAACAACACAATTTAAAACATAAAAGTGATAAATCTATCTAGAAATACATTTATAAAAAACAAGGTAAAAGAGTAAACGATAAAAATAAATAGATAAAAAGATTTAAAATAGTAATAATAATTATTTATAATAATAATAATAATAAACAATGATAATAAGTCCTTAGTTTTTAAACAAACATTAAGAACAATAAGGTTTTCAGTCTGGATTTAAAATGTTAAGATTTTTAAGACTTCTGCACAAGCTTTTCATAAGACACTTATTTGAGGTATTAAACATTTTAAATTGTAAAATTTATAAAACAAATCTAATTACTACAACATTAAACTGACTATAAATGCTCAAATGTTTTGGACATCAAGAGCAAAATACATATTTTCTTTCTGGTGAGAAAAAAAGTTAAACACAGTTGTTTTCTCTGACGACGCCTCGTCATCGTCTTGGTCATGGAGATAAAGGTTGTTGATGAACATATTTCAGCAACACTAATTTCCCCATTTTGACAATATTTCTGTGTTTTAGCACATTTGATTTTTATTTATTTGTAGTAAAAACGACACCCAGAGTTTCTCCGTCACACAAGATAAAAGATATGCAGCTCTTTTTTGTTCTGAATGCGTCCTTTTATTTATTTACACTCCTCCATCACAGGTGATCGAGCTCTACAGACTTCTGGCTGTGGGAATCTCTCTGTGGAACCAGTTTGCCGTCCCCGTGCTCTTCAGCGTCTTCTGGTTTGTTCTCTTCGTCGTCCAGCTGTGCTCGGACACCATGTCTGCCAAAGCCTCCGCAGCAGGACATCAGGGAATCCTGTTCTTCCTGCTCACAAGGTGTGTTGTGATTACGTGCATTGCTAGTATTCTTTTGTGTGTGTTCGTACCTGACATTACACACGTCGTATTTAGTTTATAATTTGGTGTTTTTTTTTTTATTGCACCCTGCAGTGTCTCTGAATGTTGTGCCACACCGTACTCTCTTCTGGGTCTGACCTTCGTGGTGTCGTATCTCGCCCTCGGGCTGCTCAACTTATGCAAGTTCTACCTGGGAGGTCATACAGCCGTTCAGAATGAGAACGTCATGCACAGGTGAGATCTCCAGTTTAATACTATATCGCCAATTAACCTTTTGGTCCACATTTAAACCTGCAATAACAGATTTCTTTGGCCTCTTGGGGCCACAACGTTGACATATTATCCCCCTTTAAAATATATAATATGTAACATTTCCGCTTTGAAATGTCTAAAAACGACTTGACCTGTGTTATAAATTTGTGTTGTGTTCTTACATCATCCCAAATGTTCCAGAGTAATGTGTAGTGTCCCTGAAGGCAACGTTTCCTCTCTGCTGTCATGGCGTCGTCTCCCTGTGTTCTATATGTAGTGAGTTGTGTTAAGAGAAATGTGTAGTGTCCCTGAAGGCAACGTTTCCCTGTGTTCTATATGTAGTGAGTTGTGTCCAGAGAAATGTGTAGTGTCCCTGAAGGCAACGTTTCCCTGTGTTCTATATGTAGTGAGTTGTGTCCAGAGACATGTGTAGTGTCCCTGAAGGCATCGTCTCCCCTTTGAGCAGCGTCAGCTTGTGTTTGTCTGCCAGAAGCTTCATTAACTGACTTTTTATCCAGTTTTAAGACATTTTTTACATCCGAAGCAGATGAAGGATCTTAGTCCTGAACGTCTGGATCTTAAGTTCTCAGAGAAACAAGCTGAGCTAACGTTAGCGGCAGCCGAACAGCGAGCAGGAGAAACTTTTTAACCTCAAACTGCTTCATTCACTGGTGTTCACCGGTTTTACTCACCTGGTACGTTTGTTTTGGGAGGAGACCTCTGTGGGTAATTCGGCTCCCGGTAAAAACCTCCTGAACAAGAACAATGATGTAATCCCTAATTACTTCTGCTCTATTCTGATAAAAACTATTTCCCCTCGTTGTCTTCAGAGGTGTGACCGAGGGCGTCACTCTGCTCCTGCTCGCTCTTCAGACGGGCCTGTTGGATATGCAGGCACTGCAGCGCACCTTCCTCCTCAGCATCATCCTCTTCATCGTGGTCACTTCAACCCTGCAGTCGATGATCGAAATAACAGATCCAGTTATTCTTGCGCTGGGTGCATCCCGCAACAGGTAACGGCAACAACAGTGAAAATCATTTATTTTGCAGGTGAAGCTTACTTTATATGCACAAAGAAGAAAACTCTTTAAAAAGTTTTCTGAGGAGTTTGCTCTTAATTTCTTCTGTGCCTCCAGGAGTGTGTGGAAACACATCCGTGGCCTCAGCATGTGTCTGCTTCTGCTGGTTTTCCCCGTGTATATGGCTTTTAAAATCTCCCAGTTCTTCCACATGGACTTCTGGCTCCTTATTCTGGTGTCTAGCTGCATGCTGACTTCCCTTCAGGTACGACTCTCATGTGACATATTCAAGAAAGGAAGCTGGATTTCTCTTTGTGTTTGAAACGTTAAATTAATAAAAACATTTCTGAATAAAATGACATTGAGTTCCATTACAACTAAATTTAAGTAAAGTAACATGAAGTTTTTTGGCGTTAAATACTTCACTTCATTTACATTTTTATTTTGATGAGTAGAAGGCACTCCACCTGCTTTGTCTTCTTTTTAAGGTGCAGGGAATTAATAATAATAATAATAATATAATTAATTAATCCCCCCGAAGATCCAATTTCAAGGAAAAAAGTAAATTCCCGCGCACACTCATCACCTCAACCTCTTTATGATCGTTGATATTTCTTGAGAAAGGTCCTTGTGATTTAAAGCGTCGACTCTTTTTGAATAAATCGATGCAAAGTGCATAAGTGTGTGTGGGAACGGAGGTTTTTCTTTTGACCTCATTAACATTTCTAATTTATTAATTTCTGACATATTCCTTCACCTATTCTTGACAACTTTCCTGCAGTTTATTTACAATAATAATAATAATCAATTTTATTTATAGAGCTTTTCATAGAAGAGATGCAGCTCAAAGTTCTTTGCAAAAAAAAAAAAATGCAAATGAAACGCGTTTAAAAAGAGCAAGTTGTCAATAAAATTAGACAAAATAAAAATAATAAAAGCAGCTGGCTAACGCACAATATAACTTGTGTTTAACTTTTAAATTATCCCGGCAAATACTTTTTTCACCTGTTCTTAGAGAAAACAATAGTTTTTGCTTTATTTCTGATTAGTGAAGTGTACCAGTGTGTGCAGTCATTATCATGTGAAACCTTATTAAACCTTTTTATCATGTGTGACTTTGGCGCCTTTCAGTGGTCGCTTCAAAAAAGACACTTTTGAACCAAACAAAACATTCTGCTTATTAGAAGAATATGAAATGAATAGAAGCGGAAGAACAAAACGTTTATAAGTTTGATCTAAATAGTTTTATCTTTTGTGTTTTTGACTTAAGAACATGTGGGAAATAAAGGTTTTGACAGGATAATTTTAATAAAGTTAAACACAAAGTACACTGTGTTCAGCGAGGAAGAAAACATGAATGCTATTATTCCTATTTATAAATAAATTAATATTACAACAACAAACACAACAAGTTATTAAAAAATGTTTCACCTTTTTTCGCAAATGAAAAAAAAAAAGTAACTTACAAAAATGATCCTGGCAAAACAATATTTTTTCCTAATGTGTTTCACAGATTTAAAAAAAAAAAGATAAAAAACATTATCCTGGCAAAACCATTTATTTCACCTTTTCTTAAGTCATGAACAGGAGAGAAAATAATAGAAATTAAATTAAAGACCTAGAAACTGGATCACCAGAATCCGTTTTTCTCACTTTCACAAAAAAAAAAGTTAATTGAAATGTTATAATCACGTAATAAAATCTACATATAACACCTGTAAAATAAAACAAAAGAACTCCTTCCTTTAAACACAACATCTCCAACATAAAGTACATTATTTGTACTAAAATGCACCATTTGTCCAGGTTACAGGCACCATGCTGATCTACTCCCTCTTCATGGTGGAGGTGTTCCGCAGTGACCCGATCGAGAGCCTGGACGAGGTGATCTACTGGGTGAACGCCGTCAGCCGGGTGCTGGAGTTCGTGGTGGCGCTCTGCGTGGTGGCGTACGGCACCTGGGAGTCGCTGTTTGGCGAGTGGAGCTGGATGGGCGCCTCCGTCATCATCATCCACTCCTACTTCAACGTTTGGCTCAGAGCTCAGTCCGGCTGGAGGAGCTTCCTGCTCAGACAGGAAGCGGCGAAGAAGATCAACTCCCTCCCCAGGGCCACGGCGCAACAGCTGCAGCAGCACAACGACGTCTGCTCCATCTGCTTCCAGGTCAGTCAAACACGACCTACACAACATACTATAAAAGCCCAGACACAACAAACAGACATATATATATATATATATATATATATATTTAAAAAAAAAATATATATATATATATATTTAAAAAATATATATATATTTAAAAAAAAT
>CALSBV010008290.1:12437-33547 GCA_943590825.1 Bovichtus diacanthus | reverse complement strand
TCAGGGTGGCACCGGTGGCTTGTCCGCTTGCTTTTAGCAGAGAGGGAAAATGCGCTAATTCTCCCACCACACATACACACACGTACACACTCACACACACACAAATAAAATTCGGTATGAACTGAAGAGCCGCATGAAACTTGCCAAAGTGCCGCGGGTTGGCCACCCCTGCTCTACATGAAATATTTTAGTGTATCAGCGGTGTCATGGTATTCATACTGTATTGATGGTTGTAATGGCAACAGAAGCTAGCTGTGGTTCCTGTTGCCTTTTTATTTAATGTGGTTATTTTTTTAACCAACCACAGGTACGTCAGGGAGAAAACCCAGACGGATGTTGACATGCGGGTTGGAGTGCACAGTGGGACAGTCCTGGGCGGAGTGCTGGGTCAGAAACGCTGGCAGTATGACGTCTGGTCCACGGACGTCACTGTGGCCAACAAAATGGAAGCTGGAGGGATACCAGGGTAAGAACAAACACCTCCATGTAGTCTTTTAGAATAAAGGTACTTCAATCCACTGTTGGAACACTGTTTATGCCATCGAACAATGCTTTCACACCATTTGTTTGGGTCCTTGGCTTTGAAATAAACCAGTTGAATCATTACTTTCAAAAAATACATGAATAACTTTATTACTATAAGACCCATAACAGTCGTTGGAGGAACAAAGCATCAACTACCAATCCAGTATTACATTGCAAGTGATCAATGTCATCAATTACCAATCTGATTTTCATGAAATTGAAGATGCAGAAATGGCTTCTCCAGCAGCCTAATTATTTCTCCTGTCTGATAGTTCATGGTGAGTTAACATTTAAAAAATCTGAACTTCTTTCTTTTTTTCTTTGCTTAAAAGACAAACATACATCAATATAAGACATTCTATAAATCTAAAGCAGCATTATCTTCTTCTTTTTTTTTTGTTGGTCCACAATGAGCTGTAAACACAGCGAAAGTGTTAGCAAACACATTCTTTTGGAGTTGTTTTTATGTCCACCTGATAAATCTACGTCCAATATTCACTGTCGCTCATTCACAATGTTCTCCAGCTATTCAGCTTCTTCACTGACAACGACTGCCTGCTGCTGCTGAAAATTCTATCAATTTAGAGAGGAGATGTGGCCTATAAAACCAAAAGAATAAAAAAAAAACAAAAGTGACATATTTCACATTACACTTTATTTCATTTTTATTATACTTTTTTTTTTGTGATTTTCAAATATTTATCCAACGCAAAACAATATAAGTGAGCGGTTTATTTGTCACCATACAAATGTTACTCGCGTTTCCCAGAGCTTTCAACCACACCTCACTGTTTTGATCGTCACATATAGTTTGCTCTAATGTGATGCATTTCTATAAGAAAAAAGAAATTATACTGCCACAACCAAACGTTTCTACTCTGTGTTGCTCTTAAGTCTTCGATGTTAACACTGGGTTCATTCAGTATAATGTTGCAATACTGTTGCAATTCATCACTCTCAGTAAGAGCATTACATTTTTAGGAAATGATTATGTTGTAAGGACTTTTCTACAGATGCACTTTCATGGTAGTTGGCATCAAGGACTTGTCTAATCTTTAACCCCCTTTGTATGTGTGGGCCAGTCGCGTCCACATCTCTCAGAGCACCATGGAATGTCTTCATGGCGAGTTTGATACGGAACCAGGGAATGGAGGCGAGCGCTGTGACTACCTGAGGGAGAGGGGCATCGAGACCTACCTAGTGGTTGTTCCTAAAGTACCTGTGGGGAAGAATGGCATCAATGGTGTAGTGAGTCAAACCTGCCACACACATACACTGCAAATATTTAGATATTCAAATGTTTTGCCTCATATTCAGCCAGCGGATGCACAGGGGAAAGTGACCACAATTACACTTCTTGTTACTCAAAGCTAGATTTGAATATCATTTCAAAAAAGTATGGTACTATATGTTCAGCATTCAAGTACGTGGATGTGTTCAGGAATGTGAAAAGGAGGAAGGACAAGTCTGCCAGCTCCTCATAGTACTCAGTACTTCCCGTTTGATTGTTTCACATTAGAAGCTGTCTGTCACCTCTTCCAATGGAAACTCCCCGCTGTTGATCAACACCACGGAGTGTAACGGCAGTGTTAACACAGCCTGCACCACACCGGAGGAACCAGAAGAACTCGACACGAGGGTAACGAAGAAGACGCTTCTTAGATTACAATTAGGATTACATTAGAATGTACTATAGAGTCTCATTGATGGCACCCGGAAGAGCAGCAGCTTTTTTAAAATTTATTTATTTTTACTCAGAATTTAAGCGTTGGACTGTCGGAATATATATAAATACTAATGATTCAGCTATTCTTAGGGCCTGGTCACAACAACATTTACAGTATAAGAATACTGTAAGAATACGAACACAGGGTCGTACTAGGAACAGAGCTAAAAATGAAAGTGTGTCATGTGGGTAGCCCTACTGTAAGACATGGTCATTCAAAGCAAAGGGGTTGATCCCTCTGGGTAGACCATGACATCACTGAGCGCATTGATTACATGAGACTACGAGATAATCTTTTGACATTTTCTCCTGAGGGTGGCATAAGGAAGGAGTTCATCCTCTGCGCAGTCTCAATAGGCTCAAGAAATGTCTCAATTATTTCATTAGATTTTAATATGTATTTTGTACTGGGGGGGCTTGGGCTTGATAGGATCAATTGGCTCTCAGGGGATCATGAACATCCACAGCATGTAGGTTTCTTAATTGTGAAGCAAAGTGTTGATCAACTGGAAATGTTCAGAGAAGGTTTCTTGCTGTGGACAGACCAGCTGACTTGCAGTATTGCTGACATGGCATTGGTGTAGTAAAAGTCAGATATAGAAATGGAAAATGTGTGTGTTCCATTTTTAATTTTTTTCCCTTCTGGGATTTCAGGTGGTGAATCCATCTTTCCCCAACCCTCGGAGAAGGCTGCGGCTGCGGGACCTGGCTGAACGGGTGATCGACGCTCAGGAGAATGAACAGGAGCTCAACAAACTGCTCAACGAGGCTCTGCTGGAGAGAGAGACAGTCCAAGCGTAAGTGAACAGCATCCCTGTTTAAACTCTAAAACAACACTTTAGATGCAGAACTCCTTTTGTGATGCTGCTCTCCCCATTGTGAGCTTGTGTCGTGTTAGTGGTTGTCAGAGGACCTGGCTTCGAAACCCTGAACTGGGGACCATTCACTTGTTGTCAGTCATGACACATTGGTGATTACTCAAATGATTGAGACCATTGTGTTGGTATAATATTTTTACAATTTAAAAAAAATAAATAAATCCTCCACCATATTAATTCTTGAACAACCTTTGCACATCTCTGTTTTTAGTTCAGTTAAAAGTTACACATTTCCATTATATTTATCATTGCTGCTGCTATAAATTCTACTGTTGTGAACCACAAATAACTACAACTGGATTTTGTTAGAAATGTTTTGAAACTAGGGCAGATACGATACTTATTCTGGTAAATTACTCTGTGAAAGATTTAAAAAAATAAATAAATAAATCATACAAGCCCCCATTTATTTATTTTTTTTTAAAAGATGGCAAAGTTCTCAAATGTAAAATGTTCTCAGAATAAGTGGTAAATGGACTGCACTTATGTAGCGTTTTTCTACCCATACACATCCTAACCATTGGGACACTTAGCCTTCGAGCTCAATTCTGATGAATTGATCAGATCAGATTTCTTTTGGCTGTTCATATAATTTTTTTTATATGTGGCCAATATCAGATTCCAGTGGAAACTGGTCCAGGTCTTTTACTGACCCGCATGCGTAAAAGAAAAATATCAAAGATGTCCAACGCAGCATGCTGATGGACACCACTGAAATCAGCGTTTACTGTTTAATTTATCAGTTGATGTGCATTGGAAGCCAGCAAATTCCTGAGCAGATGATAACGAGGACGTTATGCTTTTTGTGCTACTTCTGCGTGTGGATGCAGAGTCAGAGCCAGACCTGTTGAGATCGGGATGTGAACAGCTTCACTAAAACAGATTTAATCCAAAATGTCAGGATGTCTAGGGCTGCTGTCAGTGCCTTTCCACAAGACTCCTACAAGTGCAGCATTGATGTAAAAGTCACATTACCGTATTTTCCGCACTATAGGGCGCACTGGATTATAAGGCGCACTGTCAATGAATAGTCTATTTTCGATCTTTTTTCATATATAAAGCGCACCGGACTAGAAGGCGCATTAAGCGAAACAAAACAGTCAGATAAGTCAAACTTTATTAAACGTGTTCACAAAAACTCTCAACATTGTTCAAACGTTAATGAGCGTATTCACAATAACTCCCAACCTTGTTCAGTTGTAACACGTAAAAAAAACAGTCTGATACCGCTAAATCAAACGTTAGCGTATTCACAATAACTCCCAACCTTGTTCAGTTGTAACACGTAAAATACAACACAATACACTCACTTTTTCAGTTCATTCCTCGTCCACAAATCCCTCAAATTCTTCATCTTCAGTGTCCGAGTTTAACAGTTGGGCGATCTCTCTCGTCATTATCCGAGTCAGTGTTGTGCGTGCGTGACTGATAGCCTTGAGTTTGAAGTCCGCGTCGTAAGCATGTCTCTTGACAGGCGCCATTTTGGGGTCCTTATACACACACGCTGTAATATTATGGTGAAGCACAGTATGTATCACTCCGCGACGCTCCTGACCACGGTAGCCGTAATGCTGCAAGCGGTGCAGCTTTGTAGTTTACCAAAGTCGTACTAAAACATTTTGAGAGAGCGCCGTGAGCGCCGTGTACCACACAAAATCGCTTCGAGGTCAGTAAGCACAACCAGAATTAATCCATATATAAGGCGCTCCGGATTATAAGGCTCACTGTCGTTTTTTGAGAAAATTAAAGGCTTTTAAGTGCGCCCTATAGTGCGGAAAATCCGGTAATTCCGATATGACTGGTCAGACTGAGATCACATTGCAAAAAAACAGATCTGTGTCTAATTTCGGACCATATGAAAGCGGCCCACATCAGAATTGAAACAATCTCATTTCATTTGATTTGTGCTGTTCACACTGTCATGGAAGAAATCAAATGTGCAAATCAGATTCGGGCCACTTTCGCTCTCTGACAGGACATGTGGACAGGAGGAGCCTTGGATTTTATTGCCGCTATACTTCCTGAGCCAAAGCCGTCCCGACTTGCCTCATATGTGAACTTTGATTAGAAAGATTATGACTCGGACCAGACTATGCCAGTTTCAGTACTTAACCGTTTCAAATACTTTGTGCTAATGTCACATTTTGGTCGGTACCAGCAAAGTACAAACTAAAGTTTGATAACCAGCCGACAAAGCAATGTAGCCGTTTTCTGCAAAATTTGACTTGGTTGCAAAATACAGTGTTATGAGAATGTAGATTGCATCAGTTTTCAACGGTGTAGTAATATATTGTAGCATGAGATTTCCCAAAACAAAACTGTGCCAATATGTGTCGTGTGTGATGTAATACCAATGTTTAATGTCTTGTCTGATCAGTCTGAAGGGGAAACGCACCAACAGGCTCTCGCTGAGGTTTGTGGATCCGGACCTGGAGACTCATTACTCTGTGGAGAAGGAGAAACAGAGTGGTGCCGCCTTCTGCTGCTCCTGTGTGGTCCTGCTCTTCACTGCAGCGATGGAGGCACTTATAGATCCCTGGTTAGTTCACAAGGCCTGGTGTACTCTCACACTTTTTTTTCCACAACGTGAAATGTTACATTTACGTCATACTCTGGCCGAGGCACCTTTCCAAAAAGCAAAAGAACCATATCTAACATCGTCTCTTTGGACACAAAATTATCCTATTCTCATAATTATTCACGCTGTACTTTGAACTCTACTCTTGAGATCTCAACCAGTCAGTCCGACTCACTGTAATATCGCTCCCTCTGGTATTATTTTCTGTCCCATCTGCATGCAGCTGTTAATTACCTAACACACACATTAGAGGGTCTGGACTTGGACAATGAATCTGCTACCAGTGATGTCTCTATCAAGGTTGTTCTGTGTGTTCATGTGTTGTGTAACAGGCTGATCGCAAACTACATCACCCTTGCAGTGGGAGAAGTCCTGCTGCTCATCCTGACGATCTGTTCTCTGGCCGCAATCTTCCCTAGAGTGAGTTCCAACACATTTTAAAACTTTTTCAGTTTTTTGTCATGTTTTCACTACCTCATAGTATCAGGTAGCAACACCTCCTCCATATATGGTGTGTCAGGTTAGTCTGAGTGTGTCTCCATTTTGCTGCTGGGCTTCCTTGGGAGGGCCAGGAAACATGACATATCCTCTGTTACCAGAGAGACTGTTATCTAATGCCCGAACAGAGGAACACTAGAAAGCTTGCTGGCTTAATTTTTCAAAATCCACAGTTGCACTGATGTACCTTGAGTTATGTTTTTATAAAATATCCTCAGAGGTATAGTTAAAGGCACAATGAGTAGGGTCTTCTTAAAAAGCAATGTAGACTTGTGCAAAAATGAGAACAGATCTGGGGTTGGCCTTCACCCGATGGCGAGCACCGTGACAAAAGATCTGCTTTTGTACTCCTCAGAACCCTCGTTGAGCCGGGGCGGAGGGGACAACTTTGACTTGTGTTTACAAGCAGCAACCAGCAAATCCTACTCATTGTGCCTTTTTAAATGTTTTGGGAAACAAATATTCCCTTCCTTTCAAGAGAGAATATCAACGTCAATCTCATGTATGTGTGTTAATGATGGAGCTGGACTCAGGACTGGAAGCAGCTGGCTCTGTCCAAAGTTCAAACATACATCTACCAACACCTGTAAAGCACTCTGGCCGTGCGTGCGTGTGTGTGGCACAGAGAAGTACTTTTGATCCCACCTCATCATGGAAATTTAGATGTATTGATATTCAGAAGGCAGGCCAGTATTGACTGCTGTCAGCTCAGGTCAGTCAGCAACATGCACACAGGCACTCCATCACATGGACTGGAAATAATGCCCTTCAGCACTTATCAATATCACATCAAATACCACAGTGTCATAAGCCCACGTTACCTTTTCCATCACAGGCCATTAACTGTGTGTCTGTCTGTCTGTCTGTCTGTCTGTCTGTCTGTCTGTCTGTCTGAACCCCAAACTGTTCCCGATGTGTGAGTGCATGTGAATGTTTATCACTCCTGATGAGCCACCAGTGTATGAATGTGTGTGAATGCTGTGCGTTTATAAAAAGCACTTTGAGTGGTCGCAAAGACTAGAAAAGTGCTATATAAATGCAGTCTATTTACTATTTTAAACCTGAAACATCTGAAGGTATAAATCTGTTTGCAGAGAGTTGTCCCAAAAAGAGCTTAAGAGCGTTGCACCCATCCGAAACTGTTGGGCAGAACTGATGAAAACACAGAGAGGTAGTAGTTGAAAAAGTTGGGATAGAGCTTTCGAGTGAAATTCCTCAGTCTCTAGGCTTTACTGAACTGCAACTAATGAATTGTTACGTTCCTAATTGGAGTGGTGTTTGTATCAGGTCTTTCCCAAAAAGCTGGTGTCTTTCTCCACCTGGATCGATCACACCCGCTGGGCTCGTAACACCTGGGCCATGGCAGCCATCTTCATCCTCACCATGGCCGACATCATGGACATGGTAAGCTGCTTTCTGCCGCTTCTTACAACCACACAACTTCTGTTTATTCCATGAGCTAGATTCTGACGTTAAGTGCACCCAGTTTTCTAGTGAGCTGTATGTAGTATAGGCGACCTGTATGCCATAGAAAAACCAGAGCCGGGAAATTGAACCAAAAATCTAAATGCTGCTGAGGGACAGCTGAGCATATATCATAGTGCAGTCTTAGAATTAATACTAATTACAGTACTGAGCTTATGACTTTGTTTTTCTCCCCTGTCTAGCTGAGTTGTCTGCCTCGAGTCCCAGACTCAGGCAGTGTCACAGTGGCTCCCTCCTCTTCCTCCTCCTGGTCTGGCCCTGATGGTTGCCTCGACAACCCCAAATATTACAGCTACATCGCTGTACTGGCACTGATGGCCACCACCATGCTGGTTCAGGTCAGTCACATGGTCAAGCTCACACTGATGCTGCTCATCACAGTGGCCACCGGCATCGTCAACATCTACAGCTGGAGGGACATCTTCGACCGCTACGACATGGCCCGCTTCCAGGACTACAGGTGAGGCAGTGTGTCATCTGTGTAAAGCGCCTCTCGTGGCACAAACAATATACTGAAGTAGCAAACCTGGCTGCTCAAGTATTTGTCTTAGTTTCTTGTCATCATGTGTTCGATGAACATACAAGAATTGAAATGTTGGGATTTTTTTCAAACGCAGAAATTGTCACTATGTCAATGTTCTTCTTTGCAGGTCATACCTGGTGCCCTCCAAGTTCACTATGACAATTATGATCTTCATTATGATGGTCAGCTTCTATTATTTCTCCAGACATGTGAGTAAATGTCTATTGTGTTCAAGGTACTTTCACAGCATACAGAAAGTTCAAACATTTAGCAATGTAGCGATGTTATTATTACCCAAAACAATGTTGTCACAAAGATCTAAATAATGCAGCTGCCGACGTGTCATCAGAGCAGGACTGAACTGTGGCAGAAATAGTTTGATATGATGTTAGATGCCCCAAAAAAGTCCAGTACACTGGGCAAAGTATTTAACGTTTTCAGAAAAACAACTAAACAGAAAATCATTAGCATTTTGTTTTAATGATTTCTCTCGTGAAAGTCCAGATGACGACCAAAGAAACAACAAATACTTTTGTTGTAGGTTGCTACGGTAACACACACACGGCACACATTGTAAAGGTAACAGAGGCAATTCTAACAGCCACAAACTGTATATTAGAGTATATATAACTGTATTAAAGTTGAACCCAACAAGAAACCAAATGAATTGTTTTTGCGCTGACCACTGACAGATTATCAATAACCCAAATATCAATACAAAAATCCACTCAACAACCCAGAAAATTACAAAACAAGCTCTGCGTTGTATTACATATGTGCTCCAACAGCTGTAGGTGTAAAACATGTGTAGGTAACAATATGTCACAGAAGAGGAAGCCGCAGTCCCTCCTCCTTCACCAAACAGCTGACACACGTTTGTGTTTGAAATTATCGCTGCACACAAATCTCCTTTTCTTTGAATACACTTTTCATAAAAGTTTAAAAGTTTTCATCATCAAAAATCCTCCAACTGTTTCATCTGAACCAGGAAATAAAGAGGATAACATTTAGGTAAAACAAATTGTTGACATTTCTAAGACAACAGACACAATTAACATTTATTTAACTGCAGAATTTAGAATTTTTGTGTGCCAGCAAATCGACTAATATGAGGGGGCCGTCAAGGGGAGATGAATGTCATGCAGATATTTTAACCTAGAGAATATTATATCCTAAAGTAAGATATGTTATACTGTCATGTGCAACAATTACTGTAAAGTATAAGTTCTGTGCTGAAATATGCTAATACAAATCATAAAATCCAAAAGAAAAAGAAATCTCAGTAAATTGTCAAGCCTTGAGGTTGGTTGTGAACAGAATATTGATTTTGCTGTAAGTTTGCTTAGTTATATATTTTTATTTGAGTACGTTTCAGTATTAAAACTCCACATTTATATAGATTATGCATTATTATTCTAAAGTCAAATAAGTGTTTTTCCCCTGTGGAGAAAGACAAACTATCTGTTCATGATCTTTGAATTTAGTTCGTACCTCAGAGAAACTTCTAAATACGAGTTGGTGAATTTGACAAACTCATATGTGCCACTTAGGAAAGAGTCTGTTTGTACGTACTGGGCTCCATTGTCCTTTTACTTTAGATGATACCGTTTTATTGAGCTTATTGTTCATTATCAAACTTGAATTCTGGTAGAAATGTTCTTTTGAGACACATTTTCCTGACAGTGTGGTACTCGAGGATCATCAACACAGGCTGCACAACGGAATGCATTTGTAGCTTATTCCAATATGCTACATCGGAAAAACGTGACATGACTGAAATAAAACAGTTGTAGTAGAAGTGCCTTTCTGAAGCCACAGGAGGAAGGTAAACAAACAAAACAAATACGGGATGATGATTTTGATTTGTTTGTATCTGTTATTTCTGGCTTTTGGTGGGTCTATCTATTACCAACAGAAGATGTCAGTCACATCTACTTTCAAATCCATATACATCTACTGCTTAAATGCTAACATCAGTCCCTCTTGCTGCCTGAAGGTGGAGAAGCTGGCCCGTACCCTGTTCCTGTGGAAGATTGAGGTCCATGAGCAGAAGGAGAAAGTGTATGAGATGAGGCGCTGGAATGAAGCACTGGTGACCAACATGCTACCGGAACATGTTGCTCGACACTTCCTCGGCTCCAAGAAAAGGGACGAGGTAAGACCCTCGCCATGTCGGCCCTCACTTCACTCTTCTGTTACATTTTCAGTTTAGTCAGGAGTGTGAGGACCTCGCTTTTCTGGCCTGTGAATTATGAGGAAACCCAAACTTTATCATGTCTTACTCTACACATTGTTTATCTGACCTTTACCAGGAGTTGTACAGCCAGTCCTACGACGAGATTGGAGTCATGTTTGCCTCAATACCCAACTTCTCTGACTTCTACACGGAGGAGAGCATCAATAATGGAGGGATTGAATGCTTACGGTTCCTCAATGAGATCATCTCAGACTTTGACAGTGTAAGCTGCTCTCCTCATTCTGCCTCTGTGGGATTTTACTAGCAGTAGTGGCCGGGACTGTAATAACTCCCAACATGGCACGTTTGACACCTGCATAGATTTAAAAGTGTGTCCGTGCGTGCGTGTGTGTGTGTTTGTGTGTTTGTTTGTTTGTTTGTTTGTTTTAGAGCTGTGTGTTTGTGTCAACATCTGCTGAGCATGAGGATTTCCTCTTGACCGAAAACAACAGTAGCCGTTTTTTTGGCCGCAGATTGCGTCCCTGTACTTCCACCCTCAGTCCGTTTTTAAAGTAATCCTTTCACCTGTATCCATGCCAGCTGCTGGATGAGCCTCAGTTCCGCTGCATCACAAAAATCAAGACCATCGGCAGCACCTACATGGCAGCCTCAGGTGTCACCCCAGACGTCAGCAATGGCTACAGCTGTATAAAGGTCAGGTTGTTCACATGACTTCTCCAGGCTTCAGTGTATGTCTGTCACTCTGAACGTATACAAAACAACAACAACAACAATTGCATCGCTGTGCTAATTTTAAATTCGAAATGATGTGATGATTTGGACATCATGATGTAGTACAGAGTCTATTGTGAATGCTCTTACCGGTCATGATGGTAGTTTGAGCTGTTTGCTTTTCGTCTGACAGAAGGAGGAGCAGTCTGACAGAGAGCGCTGGCAGCACCTGGCAGACCTGGCAGACTTTGCTCTGGCCATGAAGGTCACACTCATGAACATCAACTACCAATCATTCAACAACTTCATGCTACGCATCGGTACGTGCCTACCTAATATTGTGTGTGTGTGTGTGTGTGTGTGTGTGTGTGTGTGTGTGTGTGTGTGTGTGTGTGTGTGTGTGTGTGTGTGTGTGTGCGCTTCTGTCCGTGGTCCACTGGTGATATTATTGTACCATAGATTCCCTAATAAAGACCCAGTAGAAAGGTTTGTGTAATAGTTTGCGTTGTAAATTGGCAGCTCCTTGGCAATTGTTGTTGCCGTGATGGAATTAGTGCTGTGGAACTTGTCATTAATTCTGAATTGATCAAGGTAAATGGGTAAACATGAAGGGAGTGTTGAGTTTTGAATACATTTGAGACATCCATTGGTTTCATTAATTTCTGTATAATATGATAATGAGTCACCTGAGTCTCAAGACGGAGTTCTATAATCTATCGCAGGTTTGTATTAATTTGTCAGAATTGCGTGTGGCGTGGTGTATTAAATGTGAGTATGTTAATTGACTTTCATATCATATGGAATAGTAGGAAACTACATCCAAGAATCTAAAACCCAACAGCATGGTCTGCCAAATGCCTCGCTATGTTGTAAAGTATGTAAATATTCTAAAATGTGCAAAATTAGTGCTATAGTCCTTTTTTAAACAAAGATTTTGTATAAAACTGGTTACTGGTGTCGCTGCCTCCCCAGAATTCCGCTGTAAAAATGCTGAATAAAAATGGTGCCATCACTGAAGGCAAAGATGGACATGTCCTTTGAACAAACAGGGCATTTTATTATAAGGTTAGTTTGTTGGTGTACGGACTAAGATTTAAAGCTAGGTTAGAATAAAAATTCAGGTGGGAATAATGATGAGCCAGATTCTTACAAGTATATTCTCAGCAGTCATAAATCCCACACAACAGTCTTAATCTTACCTGTCGCATGTTTCAACACTCTTCCCCAGGTCTCAATAAGGGTGGAGTATTAGCAGGAGTAATTGGTGCCCGAAAACCCCACTACGATATCTGGGGCAACACTGTGAACGTGGCCAGTCGCATGGAGTCCACAGGGGTTATGGGAAACATCCAGGTACAGCACTGAGCTTTACTGCAGGCCTCTGGGTTACTTAACACTGTTTATAGAACTTTCAAAATGAATACTGTTGAGAGTAGATTTAAAGCTTTGGCGATGAACCGTGTTTTAATCCAGCTTTACTCTTGGTACATTTCAAATCAAATCAAATCAAGTTTATTTATATAGCCCAATATCACAAATTATACATTTGTCTCAGTGGGCTTTACAGCCTGTACAAAGTACGACACCCTCTGTCCTTAGACCCTCACATCGCACAAGGAAAAACTCCCTAAAAGATACCCCACAATTAGTGGGGGAAATATGGAAGAAACCTCTAGTTTAACCTAGTGTTAAGAGACCCCGTCTTTGTATCTGTGTATGTTTACTTATTGACTAGAAGAGGCGTTCACCTGACGGCACTCTTCTACATGCACATTTCCCTGTGCTGCGACTGTTGGAAAATGCACACATTTTAGATTTTTTTATCGGAAATCTGTGAAACAAAATCAAGAGGGAATTCAATATATGTGTCAATATTAACTACTAAGATGCAGGAGAAAAATAAATAAAATTTTGCATTTAAATGATATTTTTAAATCCTCCTAAAGCATATATGAAAAGATTTAGTTTTTTGTAAAGCTAAAGCTGGTCCCTTCTGTATACTGTACTGAAGAAAACTGCTGTCACTAAAGATTATACTGACTCCAATTTGTGTATTTTAAATAATAAAACAAACCACTCTTTACTTCAGTATGCGTCAGCAGTAAAGATGCGTCTATAGCTTTTAATTGTACTATTGAATAAAGCTCAATCTTACTGAAAAGATGCAAAAACAAATGAAAGCTTCTCTAATACACATTTTTATATCAACGACTGATTTAAAGTGTAACGTGGAAAGAGGTCACGCCGAGTGACGAACCCACAGAGAACTATCAATTAAACTCTCTGAATATTGGACTTAGATTCATCAGGTGGAAGCAAACACAACTTCAAATGAATGATTTGTGTGTGTGTGTGTCTGTCTGTCTGTGTGTTGCCCTCAGGTGGTGGAAGACTGCTACAACATTCTGAAGGAGTACGGCTTCCGCTTCGTGAGGAGGGGGCCCATCTTTGTGAAGGGGAAAGGTGAACTGCTCACTTATTTTCTGAAGGGAAGAGACAAACAGGGCTCATTTATCAACGCCTCCTCTGTCACTCTGCCACACCAGGTGGTGGACAGCTAAGGACCACACACAAACACCCCCAGCGATTACATCTAGTGTGTGATGACTGCAGAGCAGAGAGTTTTTGGAATAAGAAGTAATTTGCCAAAAAAAAAAAAAAAGCGCTCCGATACCTGGACTTAACTGAATGTTTACAAGTCAAATTAAAAACACCACTGACACACTTGATACACACCTGTGACAACGCACCAGTCATCACTGAACACACACACACACACACACAAGTTCTCTGTCTGTGGAAAGATATATGTGCCCATAGAGATTGTATTTCAATTTAAATGTCATGTTCAAGTTAAACCACAGAACTCAAAACTTGAATAACTGGATAAATGAATGAAAAGCCGGAACAACCGACATTTAGATACAGACGATATAAAAGATTAAAACATTACAAATCAAAAATAATTGGACCGCATAAAGGCAAGTCTAGACAGGGTTCTGCTCACAAGCAGTAAAGTCAAGTGTCATCATGCAAACTAGTAGAGTGATGGCCACATGTTTCATTTATGGCAGCTGTTCATAAACACTTGAAGCTTTCAAAGAAATGCACTTTCTGGCGATGTTAAGAAAGAAATTCTGGATTTTCCCCCCCATCTTAATGTAATGGAGGTAAATGGAATTGTGTATTGTGTATTGTGTACCTGGAGTGTGTAGTGAGCTGGAGGTGTGTCAAAAGTGTGGCACACACCTTAACCATTCAGCTATCAAAACACCATGTGTTGCATTCAATTGCAATCACATTTACTGCAGAACAGATTGCATTTTTGGAGTTATTCAAATGAAAATTGTGTTTTTGAATTCAACCTTTCAGCACGAGGATGACTAATTCAAACTGATGTAATTTTATACAATACAATGATGGGCTTTATCTCTTTCTCAGATAAAAACAAAACAATGATCTCACACACACACACAGCCTTTTGCAAACACACTTCAGCACATTAACACTACCTGGCTTTTGGATGCCCGGCCTAATTTCTGGACCGGTCCCCATTTACAAAATACTTCCATGTACGGAAACCTGACCGACTGATCTGAGCTCAGATTTCTTGCCTCTGATGAAGAAGAGGATTTGCAAGTGGACCAATGAGAGGCCAGGGTGTGACGATGCAGACTGATCTGCACCCTGCTGCTGCCAATGTGTGGTCAACTGTGTGTGTAAAAGTGTGTGCACATAGTGTTTTTTCTTTTTTTTTTTTCCACAGTCAAAGTATTCTTTCTCCTTGAATCTGATCTGGGAGCAGGTCCAACCTGTCAGTGTTGTGCTCTCCTCTCTGCTCCTGGAACTTGTGCAGCAAACTACACTGCTGGCTTCCAGGTGTTTCTGTGCCTCGGAGCTGTGTTGAACATGGAGGAGAACAGACGTGTGTGCGGAAAGGGACAGTCGTCAGGTCCAGAGGGTAGCACACATGGCAGAAATATTTTTCACACTGATTGTGGATTGATGGAAGTGCCTACCACAGCTGTGAGCACCATGTTTTCATGAAGTCAAAGGATTCCATGGCCTTCTACAGGCAGGGGAACTTCACCAAGTATTTTCACGATGCTGTGAAAGGACAATTCCAGTTTATTTCAGCTTGCTCTGGTCGTAAATTCATTCAATTAATAGCGGAGATCTGGAAACACGGACCAAAATAGGTCCCACGGGTCAAAAAAACAAAAGCAGTCTCGGGATTATACAGGTTGGAAACAAACCAAGAGAAAAATAAGGATGTACTGTAAAATGATTACCCATGTTGTAAATATCCATCACAGTTTAACAACATCGACATTTTTGTGTGTGCTCACTTTCAGTTTAATCTCTAATAAAAATATATATTTTTATGACTAGGCCTATTCTATATATCCTATATCTTTGCTAATAATATGCTGGATTCATGTTCTAATTTAATACAAAAAAAAAACTTTCAAAACATTATCTAACAATAATTTGGCTGCCCCCAGCAGAAACTCTGAGGACCCCTGTTGAAAAGCCATGTTTTAAAAACTTAAAAAATCTCACTAAAGTGCTGGTTTGTATCCAACCTGAATGACTGACTGCTTGTGTTTCTTCACACACTAGACCTATTTCAGTGATTTTAACTTGGTGAGTACAATGTTTGAAAAGCCAAAAAAAGACAGAAACTGTGATCAACTGGAATTTCCCTTTAACTGCATGGTTGTCATCTGGAAAAAGAAGGCTGTAAAAAACTAATTTTTAAATAAATCGAGAAAGTATTTTACATCATATTTCAATGTAAAATGACGACAGCAACGAGCGGTTCAAATACATGACATTGAACTTGGTGCAGCCTTCCACGTTGTTTGCACAAGATCTGGATAAACCCCATTTCTATCTGTTATTAACATGCGTGA
This sequence comes from Bovichtus diacanthus, assembly GCA_943590825.1. Lineage (NCBI taxonomy): Eukaryota > Metazoa > Chordata > Actinopteri > Perciformes > Bovichtidae > Bovichtus > Bovichtus diacanthus. The sequence continues at coordinate 17,510 of CALSBV010008290.1, read as the reverse complement.
AAAATTGTATCTGATAAAGAGGCCTTTGCATTTACACCTGAAATTCTCATTATCTCAACTCTGCCTGCACTGTGGTCGGATCCCGACACACAATTCAGTTGGGTGATCCAGCTGACTCTTTGACACTCCACCTTGTCGTACATTGCAATCCGAGTTATGTGACCTTTCAACTTGCTAGAGACTTGCTTGTGTGTGTGTGTGTGTGTGTGTGTGTGTGTGTGTGTGTGTGTGTGTAAAACCTCATCCAGATGTGGATTCTGTGTACATTTACACCTGCATTAACAGGTGGATTCCCTGACCCAGACAAGGTATCACGATAAACTCATGTTAATACCAAGTGGATATTTTTTAGCCCATGTTGAAATGTGCAAGAAGTACCCACTGATCCTTACAGACCTGGTCAGGTGAAAAAATGTGCATCACTCAAACCTGTGTGGCTATGTGGACACGGACCGTCTATTTTACTCTTGAGAGGACACGTCCTCCCTCCACCCAAGGTGGAAGTAAGGTGGAAAGTCAACATGGTAAATCTGGGTAATCTAGAAAAGTGTGTCAAGGGTCACTTGAAGCTGAGAAAGAAAGAAAAAGTTGACCTAATTATATAACATTTTGGACCAATTGCAGGAAAACTGTATTCAGAGGAGGTGAGCTAGGCTATCAATGGGTCTGCCTAGCTAGTCAGGTCACATGCAGGGAATGAAGCCTGTCATGGTGCTTCTTTTTAGTCACATCCATCATTTTGCTTGTGATAACACACCAAATTTGATTGCATTTGGGGAACCTCTTACATTACTCCTCCTAACGCTGAAAAAACACACCAGATCAGTGGCGAAGTGCAGCCTGCGGCGAGCTGCATTGCAATGTTTATTGTAAGCTGGGGCAGCTGCTCCGGGCCCAGCAAGATGCGGCTAAGTTTGAGCAAATTGAAAGTTGGGGAGAGTTTCACCTTTAGCTGCGAATGGCAGCCTCGGAGTACCGGCAGCCAATCAGTAAACGGAGTCCTGTGACATGTTGACCTGTTACAAAGAGACAAATGAATACGCCTCCCAGCCGCATAAAAGTGTCTTTATTGCGGCACTTGGCTGCTGCCTGGTGTGTTTACAGCGTAAAGTTTGTATTTTGGATGTACGAGGCTTTGACTTGACGGCGAGGACACGCAGAAGAATGAGCACACCCACCTGGCAGGATGCAGATGTACTGTATGTGTGTTTTAGGGGAAAGTATATGTATACTGCTCTTTCCTCCTTCCTGATTGTAAAGGCCATTATCGTCTCAGTAGAATGGGATGAAAGTGCAATAGTTTCTTCTACAAACCTGACGCTCTCCTCTCTTAAGGAAAGGTTAAATCATTCCTTCCCCTTTAATTCATATTTTTATAATGTAATGTACAAGTTTTGTTCTATTTAAAGAAAAGGAAAGAGGACTGAATATGTCCTAGTTGTACATAGAGTTTAGACAGTGTTTATTGATCAGATTTATTTATTGGAAATAACAGGGACATTGTTTTTTTCTTACACGGATGTGAAAGTGCCAATGATAAAGGAATGACTTTAAATGTATAAGCCAAAAATGGACCACGTCTGTTTCTTGATTTGTATTTTAAAAGAATCTCAGGCTTGGGAACAAAATTTTAATAATGTTTCATGATTCCAGGTTTTGATCACAACATAATTTTTGTAGCTAAGCAGCAACACCAGAACACTGAAATGCCATCTGGAGATGAGCCCATGCCAGCAGGGCCAGCTGATGAAGGAAACAAAATGTTTCAATCTTGAGGTTCTAGTTGTTGTTACCATTCAGAACTCTTGATTCCTCTTCACTGTTTTTTTATGATTTGAATTAGATATACTGTTGATCCAAATTCTGTTTTAGTTAAGTTGGAAGAATTTCTCATTGAGTGTACCCTCCGTCATTTCAGTTGTCATCATGAGGTGAGTTGATTAAAAGAAAAATACAAAAGAGACGAGCCTCAGCGCAATGATTACTGCACAGTAAGTGGAAACTACAGCACATTGATTCTGGGAGAGCTCATCAGCTCTGCAATGTCTCAACATCACTGCAGGTTGAGGCAGACGAGAGCCAAACACTCCAACTGTAGTAAAGTGTAAAAGCAGAAGCTCCATCGTCGCAGAAGACGATTTACATTAATCACAAAGCAAACAGCACAAGGACACTCACAAACAAGTAGATGACAAAGTATCACAACTAAAATCTTTAACTAGAAACTAAAGTATAAACTTGGAAAACATATACACTAATGAATCTATGCACAAAAAAAAGTAACATTACAAGACTACTACAAAGAATAATGTAGAGATCAGATAGTTGTAATTCACTAAATGTAGAGTTTTGGGTTTAAATTAAAGTGTTTTGTAAACAAGTAGATGAACAAAAGGCAAAGTATTGTAAGAAATGCTATAACATTTACGAGTGTACAGTTTGTTAAACAGTCTTCACTGACAAAGAAGCTCAATGAAGGTTTAAAATAAAACTAAACAGTGTTGTAGTATGCATGTATTTTAGTGGTATTGATATATTTTGAGCAAACGCTGATAATTCCTGCAAGAAATGCTGCTTTAAAGTGGCACCCTGATAGTCTAGGGTTTAAAATGCTGACCACAATGACCCTCTTTTGGAGTCTCACCCATGCCTTAAAGGTGACATTTCTATATGTTTATAATAACCTTTTTTCAGTCCTGATGACTTAAGGACAGTCTGGTCTCAGGACACAGGTAAGGACATGGATGATCTGGGAGACGGTCCTGGAGCCGGTCCCCCACTTAGTTGTGACAAGTGTAAAAAAAAATTTAAAAAAGATCCACAAGTCACACCAGGTGCCGATGGGCCAGAACAGACCCATATATTGACCCAACACAGGCTATCAGCTTGCCAATCTAATTAATATGTTTTTGTCCTGTACCTCCCTAACTACATACTGGGAGTCTATGCAACACACTCTCTAGATCTATTCCATCTGCACCTGCTTCTTTATTTGGTGTCCTACCATACCCCAGTGCCTGCCAATTTTTTTATAACTAATGGCTAGGCCCGTGGTATGGCTGAAAAGAAAAAGTGCTTCTCCCCTCAACACACTCACAATGGATACATGTTACTTTTTTACCATTAGTTTTCAACTGTTAAATTTTGTGTAATCATGTGTAGGCCAATTAAATATTCACCCAATATAACTACGATCACATGCCTTTAAGTGAAGGCCACCTGCAGCCCCAGCATGTACAGTGGCACACTTGCGAATACAAAGGATTGGATCTTTGAGATAACAGCTCAGCACAACATGAACATGATCTGAAAATTAATTGTCAAGAACATAATCATTAATAGTGAATGACGAGGAGTGTGCACAGAGCCAGGAGTGAGGTCAAAGTTAAGAGGTCAATGTGTGAAAGGATTCATCTTCAAATAAAATTAATTATGCATTTTATGAATCTTTTTCCTGTACCTATAACTATATCGTGCAACACGAAGAAGCAAGTATGGTCCGCAACTGTCACGTGACATGTCACTTTGAAATTCATTAATGAAGCACAACATCAGTATCATTTTAACAAATGTTAAATAGAATCCCAAATTTGACAGAGACCTGTGCGTGTGAAATTACAATAGAGGCGGACAGCGCCACTCACGGCGACGCAGCACGCGCAAAAACAGACGTGGAGGAATTTCCGCTGACGTCACTGCGTATGTCAGGGCTGCAGCTGTCTGAGAGCAACAATAACAAGCTCTACCCAACAACTTAAACGCGGCTTTAATCGTAGCTGACAGCGCCAAACACCACCGAATTTTTCAAAAATGCGGCTGTCGAAATAACTCAGGCCTCCGTTTCCTCGTCGTCCGAGTCTAAAGCCGGGTTATCGTCGCCGCCATCGCCGCGAAACAAACACGGAGACTCGGCCGCAGGGGGAACAGGGCAGTTCGGGGCTGCATCTGGGTCAGTGGGCCTGTAGGTGGCTGTGCCGGTTGTTTTGTTATCCCCGCAGTGTCCCATTGCGCCTGTCATTCGTTTGCATACACATCGTGTCGTCTGCATAAACCGCGGTAACATGCAGGCTAACGGGGCAGGACAGGACCGGGATTCAGAACTGTCCTGCCGACACGGTGCGCAGAATGGCGAGTCGTCCTCCACCGGAGCGGCTCACTCCAATGGACTGGAGTCGGTCACCAACAATGGGAACACTGTCAGCAACAACAACAACGGCATGTCAGCCCAGCCAGCGTCCAACAACGCTAACGGCACGTCGGATGCCAACTCGGGCGTGAAAAAGAAGAAGCGTCTGTCTCAGTCCGAGGAGGATGTCATCCGGCTGATCGGACAACATTTACACGATTTAGGTCTCAAGTAAGTGAGCCAGTTGAACTACTGTGTCATCAGCCGGGCGAGCCTGTTCAGCCAGCTGTCGGGTGAATTATCTTAGTCAAATCCATCATGCAGTCGGGACATGTTGTCTCCTCTTCAGTGTGGAGAGGAAAACATCCCGAACCTCACTTGGAAAAACCCGACGGTTTGACGCGGGTCTGTGCGTCAGCAATGCGCTAACATTATCAAACATAACTGAATACATGTTACGACTCTGAAGTGGCTGGCAGGGGAATTCGGCCTTTACATAAGTCATCAAGCGATCATTGTTTTCATTGTTCAGTGTTTGGGACGGCGGTCCGCAGTGGACCAGACGCACAGGATTGACGTTTTTAATGGGATTTGGTTATATTGGCTGTCTCCCGGTTCAACACAGTAGAACTTTATGGAGGACGATTACAGTGAGCATGGCTCAGTTCAGTTCAAACACAGCTTGGTAGATCTGTTCCAAACAATGCAGAATTGTTCCTAAACACGCCCCCCCCCCCAAAAAAAATGGTGTCAAGTTTGGACAAAAGGTAATTTGGCTCAAAGTTACTTGATTTCGGCATGTGTGGGTTCTCTCTCATGGTTCAGAGAGCTACTATTGATTTGTCTTTGATTCGTTTTGTAATTGACACACTGTGAGAGAGGATGCATATGTTTACATGTCAAAGGTATAACGGAAGGGAAGTATAATATACAGTGTGTGTATATAT
>CALSBV010008284.1:0-13844 GCA_943590825.1 Bovichtus diacanthus | reverse complement strand
GAGCACCACACGGCTCCAAATGGCACAGGACTCGCCCTGCAAAGTGAAACATGTGCTGGTGAAAACAGTTGAAATAAATGCCACAAAGAGGCTTAAAATCATCATCAATTTAACGGTGATGAAAACACCCGATATAGTCTGTGGTTTGCACAATGAAAGGCTGCAAATCAATCAGTGTCCAGTCCTGTTCCTTCCTGTTTGACTCTTGCCGTCCTCCAGCTGAGAAGCACCTGGTTCAAGCTGCATTCTGCTGGAACACAGCACCTCGTTTTCTCTAACAGTCTATAGCCACTGAGGAAGCTATAACAACTAGGACATGGCCATAGTTCTTGGTGCTGCTCCACTGAAGCGGTTGTCTACAACGTTGTCAGAAAGTCAGATATTGTTTTCCAAGGCCAGAGATCACCGAACAGACGTTTCACACAGCAGTGACCAAAGTCCAGTTAGGAAACAGTGTCAATAATGGCAATGGTAATGGTAAAATATCAAATATCAAATAACTGTGTAACTGCTCACCTGTTGCAGGTTCGTAAACCTTTTCCATGTTGCATTTCTCTTGGCTCGTCCATCGTTTCCCAGCCCAGAAGTTCAGCGGGACCGTGATGTCCACTGAGCCCGAGGAGATGCATCGTACCGCGGCCGCGAAGGGAGCAGCAGCGGGCCGCCGCAGGGAGGTAGCGAGCCTGTGGAGCATACTCAGGACGTGCCGCCGTTAGCTGCAACACACACATTCTGCGGGTTAACGCCGTCTGTCCCTTCATCACACAAGACCGACAACATTAGAACAAGTCAACAGGAGTTTGACTCAACTAGTTTAACATTAGCTACAGCAAGTGTACAAAACGGCAAGCTACTTTTTCCTGGCTTTGTCATTTGTTATGTTTCACTGCCGTCTATCAAACTTACTCACAGGCTTCTTCACACGCGTATTTTAAGGCTGTCAATCTAAATAACGGTTCATATAAAGTTAGTTACATGATTGTGCTGTAGAGCAACAAGGAGGCGGGACAAGTAGTGTACGACCGTTGCTGGCAGTGTCATTGGTTGTTGCCGTCAAAAAGCGTAACAGACGATTGGTTATTTTCACTGTCAATCACAAAAAAAGAAAAATGGAGAAAATATCTACAAATTGATATTTCATCGAATATCAACACGTGTATCGCAGTTAGCCTAGACAGAACACACATGTAAATAAATGTATGTAAATACAATATTTGCGCGTGCACAAAGTGAAGGGTGATGTTGTGGGAGGAGCTCCGCCTGAATGATCTTCCAGCACAGCAGCTCTGACTGTACACCGCTAGCATGGCCGGGGACAATGAAACACATGTAAGGGACCGTGGCGAGAACCCCGACATCACCCGGCAACCTTTTCTCATCGGTGTCTCTGGAGGCATATCATGTGTAGCGATTGATATAATCAGTTTGTTCATTTATAAGTTCATGTTTAACGCTATTTGTTAAGTCTGCTCGGGAACACTTGACGTAGACAATTGCGCCACCGTGTGGGCCTTCAAGTTACAAGTCACATTTAGCGCAGATGTTGTCTCCTTTTACTCAACGTCTTTGCTTATCTGTGTTAATGTTTTAAAAGTGGACAGGGTTATTCCTGAATGACCTGAAAACGGAACAGGAGTCCCTCGTCTTCGTCAAGAGGATGATGGCGGTGGCCGTCTCCTCCGTCACCTACCTCAGGGGGATCTTTCCAGAGGACGCCTACAGGTCCAGATATCTGGAAGGTGAACATAAATGACCTGAAATAGGCCAGAAGTTTAGGCATGCACTGCATAGGCTTTGTTTTCTAAACTGTGTTTTCTACATAGTACTCCAGCTGTATTGTACACCCATGATAAACAGAGAGGAATACAATTTTAGACCTTTAGCTGACGCGGAAAGTAGTAGAAAACTTAATGAAAAAGCACATTACTTTCCAGGGTCATGTTGGTAATCATTGCTCCTTATCAAAGAGTAAATGCATGCTGCTTTTTTTGTGCCTTTTCACCAGATTTGTGCATCAAAGTTTTGCGTGAAGACAGCAACACCCCTGGTGCCAGCAAAGTTGTGAAGTGGTAATTATGAAACAAAATCCTGCCTTAATGCTCCCATGTACAGTAGCACTGGCCACAACAGCTGGCTCCACACCAGAAGTAGGACGAGTTAATAATCAGCACCTGGTGTCTGAAGGTAACTTCCTGTTCTTATTGATGTTTTCACCCGGTTCAATCTTCTATGTTCCAGGATGATGGGTTGCTTTGATGCATTAGAGAAGCAGTATGTAAGTTAATGCACCCATGAATATTTTGGATTTGTAATGTTTCATCAGGTCTGCCATTTTGATCAATACTGACACTATTTTATTTAAATTGTTTTACTATTGTTGAATGTGGTCCTCTTTACAGCTCCAGATTGTGTTCATTGGGGTATGTAAATTAAGCCAATACAGCAACATTTATAGTTAACACATTGCTTGAATGGAGAAAAAACAAACAGGACAATAACTTTGTACATGTTATTTCAATCTAGGTGTATACCAATCCAGATGAACCAAATGTAAGTTCTCTCCTAAAATACTGAAAAATTACATGTTAAGATTATGAACAGAAACACACCGTTGTCATATTTTGTCAAATTCCAGGTTGAAGTCTGATCATCTTCAGAAAACACTTTCTTTCTATTATTGCAGTGCATTATTGAGTCGTACCAGTTCAAATTCAAATACACTGAGAAGGGGCCAGAGATGGACATACTCAGGTTTGGATGGGCATTCTATGGTTGCATCAATGTATTGGATTAGGGCTCCACGTGTGATTGAGCTGATATTACCTCGATGAAACCACAGGAACAACGATGTGGAGATGCAGGTGACATTGGAGGACACCAAGAGAGCCTCGGTGCTGCTCATCAGGAAGCTATTCCTGCTCATGCAGAACCTGGATGCCCTCCCCAACAACGTGTACCTCACCATGAAGCTGTACTATTACGATGACAGTAAGATGTATTCATGTCTGCCGAAACTAAGTAAATTAAGAATCTAGTGTCATTTCTTGGCTTGCATAGGGAAATCATCACTTCCTGCTCTCCTTTCTAAGTCACCCCAGCCGACTACCAACCGCCAGGCTTTAAGGAGGGCGAATGTGACAGCCTCTGGTTTGAAGGCATGGCTGTCCACTTCAAGGTGGGCGAGGTGCAGACAGCATTCCACACCTTGAGAGTGCGCGTGTCTGCGGAACAAAGCCGGCTGGAGAACTTTCAAGAAGAGAGCCACCTGAGAGAGACCAAGCAGGCTTCACAGAGAAATCCTAAAGACAGGGAAACCATCAAGGTAGCTCCAGAAAGAGGATCATTTAAAAGTGCTTGATTTCACTTTTATAGTCGTCTTACATACTAGGAAGCACAATATTCCCTCTTTCTTAATTTGATGTTGTCATTTTCTTGAAAAAGTACTAAATCTAGCTCATTCCTGTTAAAGGAATACTTCACACAGAATTACCATTTGTATATCTATTACTCATCCAGTGTTACTTTGAATTATTGAAGAAAACTTCTCGCAAGCCTCCACGCTGAACGGAGAGTAAAAAAACCCAGAAAATGTAAGTAAATTGAGCCGTGTTTAACGACATCAAAATTATAACATCTGTTTTTCAAAGTCAAACACAAATCGTGCAGTATAATCCAAATCTCATTTATCCAGTCGTATACAGGACTGTCTCAGAAAATTAGAATATTGTGATAAAGTTCTTTATTTTCTGTAATGCAATTAAAAAAAACTAAAATGTCATGCATTCTGGATTCATTACAAATCAACTGAAATATTGCAAGCCTTTTATTATTTTAATATTGCTGATTATGGCTTACAGCTTAAGAAAACTCAAAAATCCTATCTCAAAAAATTAGAATAGTTCCTCAGACCAAGTAAAAAAAAAGATTTATAACAGCAAAACAAAATCAAACATTTGAAAATGTCCATTAATGCACTCAGTACTTGGTTGGGAATCCTTTTGCACGGATTACTGCATCAATGCGGCGTGGCATGGAGGCAATCAGCCTGTGGCATTGCTGAGGTGTTATGGATGCCCAGGATGCTTCAATAGCGGCCTTTAGCTCATTAGCATTGTTGGGTCTGGTGTCTTTCAGCTTCTTCTTCACAATACCCCACATATTCTCTATGGGGTTCAGGTCAGGGGAATTGGCAGGCCAATCGAGGACAGTAATGCCATGGTCAGTACACCAGTTACTGGTGGTTTTGGCACTGTGGGCAGGTGCCAGATCATGCTGGAAAATGAATTCCTCATCTCCATAGAGCTTTTCAGCAGACGGAAGCATGTAGTGCTCTAAAATCTCTTGGTACACAGCTGCATTTACTCTGGGCTTGATGAAACACAGTGGACCAACACCAGCAGCTGACATGGCTCCCCAAACCATCGCTGACTGTGGGAACTTCACACTGGATTTCAAGCAACTTGGATTTTGCTCCTCTCCAGCCTTTCTCCAGACTCTGGCGCCTTGACTTCCAAATGAAATACAAAACTTGCTTTCGTCTGAAAAGAGGACTTTGGACCACTCTGCAACTGTCCAGTGCTTCTTTTCCATAGCCCAAGTCAGACGCTTCTTCCGTTGTCTTGAGTTCAGAAGTGGCTTGACCATGGGAATACGGCTATTGTAGCCCATTTCCCGGACACGTCTGTGAACAGTGGCTTTTGATACCTGGATTCCAGCTTCAGTCCACTGTCTTTGAAGCGCCCCCAAATTCTGGAAGCGACTCTTCTTCACAATGCTGTGAAGGCTGCGGTCATCTCTCTTGGTTGTGCAGCGTTTCCTGCCACATTTCCCCCTTCCAACAGACTTTTTGTGGATGTGCTTTGAAACTGCACTCTGTGAACAGCTTGCTCTTTGAGACATTTCTTTTTGTGTCTTACCCTCCTGATGGAGGGTGTCAATGATGGTCCTCTGGACAGCAGTCAGATCAGCAGTCTTCCCCATACTTGTGATTTAGTTTACTGAACCAAGCTGAGTGTTTTTCAAGGCTCAGGAACCCTTGCAGGTGTTTCGAGTTAATTAGACGATTCAAGTGATTCGTTGAACACCCTACTAGTATACTTTTTCATGATATTCTAATATTTAGAGATAGGATATTTGAGTTTTCTTAAGCTGTAAGCCATAATCAGCAATATTAAAATAATAAAAGGCTTGCAATATTTCAGTTGATTTGTAATGAATCCAGAATGTATGACATTTGTTTTTTTTAAATTGCATTACAGAAAATAAAGAACTTTATCACAATATTCTAATTTTCTGAGACAGTCCTGTACACATGCATTTTCACTAAAACCGTACTATTTAAAACACTTTGGACTCGGATGGGAAAGTAGCGCACTTGCGCAAGCGTGATACTGTTTATGCAGTAAGGTTTAAGAAAATGCATGTTTGAGGAGCAGTGAGTTTTTCGACTGGATAAATGAGACTTGGATTATACTGCACGAGTTGTGTTTGAGTTTGAAAAACAGATGTTTTGACTTAATTTTGCTGTCGTTAAACAATTTACTTCAATTCATCAAGACTTTTCTCAGTTTTTTTATTCTTTGTTCACCAGGATTAATTGATATACAAATGATCATTTTGTGGGTGAAGTATTCCTTTAGGGTCTAGTCAGTTTCACTTGTCTGGTCTCGTGTAGTTTATTAAACCTGTGTGTAAACACCTGGTTACAGGACCCTCGTAAGAAGACACACGATGAAGATGATCTACCTTCTGAAGATGGTAAGTCTGTGATGCTACTGTTACAAAACAATAAAATGTATCAAAGGTTTACACTGTTGACTTTCCTTTAAACAGGGTCTGCTGCACAGTTCAAGAAACCTAAAAGACCCATGGCAAAGGTATAGTTGTACTAGTAGGGGCATGATCATATTAAGAGTATGCAGCTTACAGAACATGTGACACAATGCAAACTGGACAGATGATTATCCTTTTTGACTATCTTAGAGAAATGCAGCTGCCAGAAATCTGTCGAGGAAGAAAAGAAGAATTTAGCCACGACATTAAACAAATATCAACTATTTCTTCATTTTATTGCATGTTAAACACTGTTTAATGTTATGTTACAATTTCTAAGATATGACAACGTGTTCGACAGGTTCCTTAGATAATTATCTCGACCCATAAGGCAGGATGTTACTGTCTAATTTAAACAGCACTGTACAAAAAGTGTACGATCTAGATTAATTAAATCAATACAATGTTCAAGGTGCCTAATTTTTTTTTTGTATTTTGTGTGTACAAAAATATATAGATGTGAATTGTTGAAGAAATAAAGCTCGACTGGTAAACATGTTTGTTCTTCAGTATAACTCTGTAAAAATATTATTCTGCACATATAGATGAAAGAATATATAAAGTAAGTCATATATCACAGTATGCGACTCATTAATATGCTTTAGAAGCTGAAATCAACCAAGGTTCAGTAAACACTGAGAAGAATCTTTCATTTGATCCATTTGGCACAGATCACCATGTTAATCTTAATGCTTCCAAATCAAATGTCCGCTCTTCCATATTTCCATGCTATTTATCTAAGATTGCCTCCCCTGATCCTGGCTTGCTTCTCATAGCTTTGAGCACAGATGTTTGAAGGTGTTTCCCCGATGGTGTTGTGCTGGTCCACACTTTTGTTTCTGTCTCTGGGTAACAGCTCCACCTTGCTCTCCATGTGTCCTAGAAGAGGCTGTCCACATCTCCCATCTCCACATACACGCTCTTCATCTGAGAGTAGTGTTCAACTGTCACCTGGCCGTTCTCCCGCCCTATGCCTGGTGAATGTGAAGATTAGAACTTTACTTCCACTAATGTGAGTGGGGAGTATCTGGAGTATAGGTTTAAAAAAAGGAAGATTCTCCACAATGATCAGATAAGCTACAGATTATCGTTTTGTGATGTTGTATTAGACGTCACAAAAAACACCCCTATAGTCAAGCAGACTGAAATTATTGTAATAAAAATAACAATTGGCCAGACTCCAGCTCTTTACCTGACATCTTGAAGCCTCCGAAGGGCACCTCCACAGGAGTGATATTGTAGTTGTTGATGAAACAGGAACCAGCCTTGAGGTGTTCCACCACACGATGGGCTCGCTTCACATCCCTACAGAAACAAAACAAAAAGGTTCAAAACATTTCTTTATTTAGTTGTGTGTTCATTTTAAGAATATTAACACATGCCTTTACTGATCTAACAATTAAATTTTACTTATATTCTTGTGAAAGATTTAAGACAAATACGGTTCAAAATAGGGATGGGAATTACAGATCTATGTTATTTTCTATTTTATGGGGCGTACAAGGTTTATTTGTAAAATAATCATGAGAATAACGATGGAGTAAGAGGGGAGAAGTCATCTCACCAATATGATTTCATTTAGCAGGTGTGGACTAGGTTCAGCAGCACTATTGTCAATGATCTACATTGTTAACATTGGACAAGGTGACGCCATTAACTACTTTGAATTCACCCTCTGTATATAATGTGTTATGTAAATAAGGTTGCCCTGACTTGAATGCAATTCATGCATCACTTAATATTAGAAAGCTCTTTATTGGCACAACAAAAAAAACCTCAAATTCTATACACACACACGTGACTCCCTGGTCACGACCCAAGTTAATTTATTATTTAAGTCTTTCAGAGGATGCACATTCCCAGGTTTGTCCCAGCGTTGACTACCCAAAAGGTAAAAACACACACACGCACGCACGCACGCACGCACGCACGCACGCACGCACACACACACACCTTCAGGATAAAAGGCGACTAAACTCAATTTCACCAATTTATTCTGGCCATGTCAAACAAACATGGTATCCTTCATCAGCTCTGGTGATGACAGTCAAAACATGAGCATGTTTGTTTAAAGCTCTCATTTGTTGCAAGAAATAAATCTGTAAGAATCTTTATCTGGGGGGCAAAACATACAAAAGTTTCACCATGCTTGGCTCTTAAAATGGTATTATTATAGTCAGACGTTTCTGGATCGTATTGAACAGCTACGTGATAGGATCACCCTATTATTCTGTTTTGTGTTCATTTACAAAAAGAAGGAAAGAAAAACTTAAAAAAAGAGCAGGCTCATACTATGTACTACCCACATATCACTAGTTCAAAAAGCACATTTACTAGCCTGCGAGATCTCACCACAAACCCACCTGGTGAAAACTCCTGCAGCGAGACCCATAGTGGTGTCGTTGGCTCTCTGCAGAACCTCCTCTTCGGTTTCAAAAGACAACACAGACATGACAGGGCCGAAGATCTCCTCCTTCACACTGGTCATCTCATCTGTGCAGTCCCCTGCACGAGAGGAAAAAAACAAAGGGTGTCACCTAACTGAACTCACTGAGGTGCTGATGAAGGCCCTTTGATTCCTAACAAGTTGTCGTGTTACAGCCAGAATTGGAAGAGGTGTAAAAATAGTTGCGCGTCTTCTGAACGCACTGTAGTCATGGAAATATTTATAGAAGTCTTACCCAACACACATGGAGTCATGTAGTATCCACCTCGGAGTTTGGGATCTGATGGGACAAAAGGTTCACCTCCGCACAGCACGGTAGCTCCCTAGAAACGGTACAATTTACATCAAGGTCCAAATGTAACTTGCTGCACACAAGCCTGTTGACAAGTTATTATGACAAGTCTTACCTCTTTCTTTGCCTGCTCAACAAAGGACAAGACTTTCTCCAGGTGTGACTGGCTGACCAGTGCTCCCATTCGGGTGCTATCCAATAGTGGATCTCCGATCTCGATCGCACGCGTCCTCTTCACCACCTCTTCCACAAACGCGGGCAGAATATCCTTCTGGACAAACACCCTTGTACCGTTGCTGCAGACCTGTGATACATTTAAATCAAATCAAGCACGGTTCCATGTGTGGATTGGACGCACGCATCAGCACATGAACATATAAATATTCAAAGCAGAACACAGTATTTACCTGGCCTTGAGACAGGAAGTTGGCCATGAGAGCTCCCCTTACAGCGTTCTCCACGTCGCTGTCCTGAAAGATGAGCAGAGGAGATTTCCCTCCAAGCTCCAGAGTCACGGGCTTCACCCCCTTGGATGCCATCTCCATAATCTGTGTTATTGTAGTACAATACATACAAATCGATAAACAATTCCCAATTATGAGAGGTATGTACCAAGGGGTCTTCATTTCATATCTCACGCTGACCTTCTTGCCGGTGGACACGCTCCCGGTGAAGGACACCTTGGCGACGTCAGGGTGGTGGCAGAGTAAGCTGCCCGTCTCCTGGCCGCCCTGCACCACGTTGAGCAGCCCCTCTGGAGCTCCAGCCTTGGCGTAGATCTCTGCCAGCACGACCGCCGTCACAGGCGTCACCGGTGATGGCTTGAACACCATGGAGTTGCCTATTTTAGATGACAGACAAAAGAGTAAGTAAGACTCATTGTTGACAACCTGTGATTTTGGATTTAAAAATAAAAAAAAATGTGAATGTTAGGGCTTCTTAGATCAAAGAAGAAACCAATAAACAGGGTTATTTTTCTAGACTAAAAGTGAAACTAATATAAAAATTAAGCAGTGACAAAATACTGTAATACTGCAAAGAATATAATGTGTGAAAGTTCTGTCTAACTAACTAACTTTAGTGGGAAAACCAACAATATGACGACGCATTAGCAGACTTATTATAGTAACTAAAATTAAAAATAATGCAGTGAAACATATTGTTAGAAAACTGAAACTAAACAAAAACGATGTTCTTTAAGAAAAACTCAACTAAAATGATATTGCTTGGTTAAAAATATAATAAAATGTGAATTCATTTCAGGTTTAGTTTTTTTTTTGTTGTAATACATCACTACAGAAAAAAAAAGGAGACGGCATGTAATTCCGTCGACTCTTGTGACATTGAACCACAGAAACTGTACAGACTTGACATTCCAGGAGTCTTGACATTTTTGAGTTGTAGATCAAATGACATTTAACCACTCACCTCAGGTCTAATATAAACCAACTTGGGTTGTTTTCTTCAGAGTGTGGTCATGAATGAGAACGCACGTTGATTCCAAAATCTAAAGAGTTAAAGTCATCATGTTGCTGTAGTGGCATCTATAGGTGGAGAACATTGTTCAGGATCGCTCCGAGAGAAATGTGCACGCCTAACCTGACATCTACATTTGGCTGAAATGGCACAGTATGTTTGAGTAAGTTAGTGAGTTAGAGTAGTTTATGTCCAATAAGCAACCCCTGAAAGAATTTGACAACCAAATACAGAAACATTTTTTTTTTCAGATTCATCCAATGGGCACATTTGGGAAAAATTGTCTACAATTTGTAGGAGATGTTTGGGTGGACCGTCTCAAATGGGCAAAGCCATATCAGCCTTTTCCTGCTTTTAAGCCTTATGAAGTTATGAAGCAATATATAAAGGTTCTTTATAAATTCCCATGTTGTGGTGTCATCCAAACACAAAAACATTTTCGAACTTCTCAACAAATGTCACTGAATCCTTTAAAAAAATAAAAATAAAAAATAAAAGTTTTTGAGATATTCTGCTAAATAACGAATAAAGAAACATAGTTCACCAGTACAGTAGGTGTACTAAAAGGTAATCATTTGTGTCTTGACAACTTTAGAAGTTTCCCATACCACAGGCCAGGGCCGGAGCTGATTTCCAGGCAGCTATCTGGAAAGGATAATTCCAGGCACCGATGCCGACGCAGACTCCCAGAGGCTCCCTGCGGGTGTAGGCAAAGGATCCTCCGGGCAACTGGACATGTTGGCCTTGACGAGGGAAAGCAGAGGCATTTTGTAAAACAGGTTTATAAAAAGGTGACACTTTTAAGATTCTGGTTTAGAAAATGCAGTCTGAATGTTATTGCGTAAAGCCTTTTCTTCTACCAACACTTTTCAGTGTTTAAGTTGAATGATGTTAATATGATCTGAACAACTTTCATCTTTCATTTTTATCAACTTTTTTTTACTTTTCAATGTCATTTTAGTTTAGTTTTAGCTGGTTTTCAGTGAGTGTTTGCTAGTTTTAGTTTAGTTTTTCAGAGGAGTTTAGTCTTAGTTTTTATATACATTTAGTTTTAGTTTGTTTTTGTTAGGGCCAAGTATAATGTCACAGAAGTATGTTGTTACATATACATACAGAATATATGGTTGGAGAACTGTGTCGGAATCAACTCAAGTTGTCTTTCACTTCCACACGGAAAATAAACCAGCTTGGTTAACATTAGACCTGAGCTGAAGAGCTTGGTTAAATGGCCTTTGAATGACTACAATATTTGAATCATGTTCTTGTTATTTAATTGTACAAAACTAGACTGCATGTGCAAGAAAATGTAAGATTAATTGTGACGCAATTACGCCATCTCCTGGAATGTCAAGTCCGTTCAATTTCTGTGGTTCAAAGTCATGAGAGTCGACGGAAATTCATACCGTCTCCTTTTTCGTGTAGTGATATTTTACAGCTGAAAAACTAAAAACAAATTAACCAGGCAATATCGTTTCAGTTGAGTTTTTCTTAAAGGATATTGTTTTGTATTTAGTTTCAGTTTACTAAGAATATTTGTTACTGCTCATTTTTGTTTTAGATTAATATTATAAAACACTGCTAATGTCTCATCATAGTTTTTAAACAATACTGTAATTAATAAAAATCATTGATTACATAGATAGATGTTGAGTGAGAGTTCTGTCTGTCTATCACCCTGAGAAAGTGATCGAACATGAGCGAGAGTTGTATTGTACCAACCTGCCAGAGTGCTGGCCAGCCCGGCAAAGTACTCTATACACAGTCTGGCCGAGTCCACATCTAGACGGGCCTCAGTGATGGACTTCCCATTGTTGACCACCTCAAGTTCAGCTATCTCCTCTCTCCTGCTCTGTGCATGAAAAGCAGGGGAAGTGTAACACATGTTGTTAGTGTTACACAACATCTCAGATCAATCACTTGATGCACAAAACAGGAAACTCTTTTTTCCCCCATCAAGCTCAATGAATTTCGGTACATCAAATTACAGGCACACTGAATGGTTTTAGGAAACCAATTTTGACCTATGATGAAAATACTTGTTGCAGCAATTCTTATGTAGTCTTGGTGCACATTTACATATTCTCAGAAGTAGCATACAAATGAATAATGAATAGTTTTTTTAACTAAAGAAAACACCAAACACCTCAATGATATGAGCAGCTTCTATCATGATCCTCGCCCTCTCCATCCCAGACATTTTGCTCCAATGGCCAAAGGCCGACTTAGCAGCCTTCACCGCCTGGTTGACCTCACGAGCACCACACGGCTCCAAATGGCACAGGACTCGCCCTGCAAAGTGAAACATGTGCTGGTGAAAACAGTTGAAATAAATGCCACAAAGAGGCTTAAAATCATCATCAATTTAACGGTGATGAAAACACCCGATATAGTCTGTGGTTTGCACAATGAAAGGCTGCAAATCAATCAGTGTCCAGTCCTGTTCCTTCCTGTTTGACTCTTGCCGTCCTCCAGCTGAGAAGCACCTGGTTCAAGCTGCATTCTGCTGGAACACAGCACCTCGTTTTCTCTAACAGTCTATAGCCACTGAGGAAGCTATAACAACTAGGACATGGCCATAGTTCTTGGTGCTGCTCCACTGAAGCGGTTGTCTACAACGTTGTCAGAAAGTCAGATATTGTTTTCCAAGGCCAGAGATCACCGAACAGACGTTTCACACAGCAGTGACCAAAGTCCAGTTAGGAAACAGTGTCAATAATGGCAATGGTAATGGTAAAATATCAAATATCAAATAACTGTGTAACTGCTCACCTGTTGCAGGTTCGTAAACCTTTTCCATGTTGCATTTCTCTTGGCTCGTCCATCGTTTCCCAGCCCAGAAGTTCAGCGGGACCGTGATGTCCACTGAGCCCGAGGAGATGCATCGTACCGCGGCCGCGAAGGGAGCAGCAGCGGGCCGCCGCAGGGAGGTAGCGAGCCTGTGGAGCATACTCAGGACGTGCCGCCGTTAGCTGCAACACACACATTCTGCGGGTTAACGCCGTCTGTCCCTTCATCACACAAGACCGACAACATTAGAACAAGTCAACAGGAGTTTGACTCAACTAGTTTAACATTAGCTACAGCAAGTGTACAAAACGGCAAGCTACTTTTTCCTGGCTTTGTCATTTGTTATGTTTCACTGCCGTCTATCAAACTTACTCACAGGCTTCTTCACACGCGTATTTTAAGGCTGTCAATCTAAATAACGGTTCATATAAAGTTAGTTACATGATTGTGCTGTAGAGCAACAAGGAGGCGGGACAAGTAGTGTACGACCGTTGCTGGCAGTGTCATTGGTTGTTGCCGTCAAAAAGCGTAACAGACGATTGGTTATTTTCACTGTCAATCACAAAAAAAGAAAAATGGAGAAAATATCTACAAATTGATATTTCATCGAATATCAACACGTGTATCGCAGTTAGCCTAGACAGAACACACATGTAAATAAATGTATGTAAATACAATATTTGCGCGTGCACAAAGTGAAGGGTGATGTTGTGGGAGGAGCTCCGCCTGAATGATCTTCCAGCACAGCAGCTCTGACTGTACACCGCTAGCATGGCCGGGGACAATGAAACACATGTAAGGGACCGTGGCGAGAACCCCGACATCACCCGGCAACCTTTTCTCATCGGTGTCTCTGGAGGCATATCATGTGTAGCGATTGATATAATCAGTTTGTTCATTTATAAGTTCATGTTTAACGCTATTTGTTAAGTCTGCTCGGGAACACTTGACGTAGACAATTGCGCCACCGTGTGGGCCTTCAAGTTACAAGTCACATTTAGCGCAGATGTT
>CALSBV010008275.1:20983-45249 GCA_943590825.1 Bovichtus diacanthus | reverse complement strand
ACTACATGAAGCTGATAATACTTGTGTACTTTTACTACGGATAGTTTAACTACATGAAGCTGATAGATGCTTGTATACTTTTACTACTGATACTTTAACTACATGAAGCTGATAGATGCTTGTGTACTTTTACTACTGATACTTTAACTACATGAAGCTCATAATACTTGTGTACTTTTACTACGTGTACTTTAACTACATGAAGCTGATAATAATTGTGTACTTTTACTACTGATACTTTAACTACATGAAGCTGATAATAGTTGTGTACTTTCACTACGGATACTTTAAGTACATGAAGCTGATAACACTTGTGTACTTTTACTACTGATACTTTAACGACATGAAGCTGATTATACTTATGTACTTTTACTACCGATACTTTAACTAACTGTTGTACTAGGATTTTGAATGCAGGACTTTTACTTGTAATTAAGTATTTTATATGTTTGTACTGGTACTTTTACTTCAGTAAAGATCTGTGCTTCTTTCGCCCCTGTAATTTACTTTGTATTGTTTATTATTTTAGACTCTTTTCGCAACATCTGTCAACACTGAAACAACTTCCTTCCTAATTATTAAATCCGAGTTGTCCATTGACATTGAGAGAGTCTTTGTCCTTTCATTTGCCGTATTTCAACCAAAAGAGCTGGATGTATATCGGTCTCCACCTTTCAACACGGCTACTGTCACATTGTAACGGAACATTTGTATATGGGCTGCATGTTTTGCACACTGTTCCTTGTGTTTTGGTTTGTTCCACTCACCCCCTGTGATGGGTAGATGGTCCAGCCCAGTTCTGCTGTTGCTGTTGTGGAATCCATTAGTACTTCTGCAGAAAACAAAAATGAAGAGGTCAGAGTTAGAAAAAATATTTGACCTCATATCAAGTCATTTATTTTATCTACTGCACTGGCCTCAATTTTATAATTTCAGCAATTGTAATTTTTCTAGAAAATATAACGTGTTTCATATATACTTGAAGAAAGATTTAATTTCTTTATAAACTAATCACACACATACATTGATAGAAAGCACTACAAACTGCTCAAATGAATCCTGACCACTTGCTTTTTAGACGAAAAATGAATGAAAACACATTTTGCATTTAATTACAAGTTAAAGGTTACATTTTCTTCCTCTGTATTGTAGCAAAAGACAGCAGACCTGCCATCAAACCTGACTTAGTGCAATAGTGTTCAAGCAGTGGATCCAAAGTTTTTTTATAAATATTTATGGTATTTGTTGGCTTAATTAGTCTTTAAACGATTAGGATGTGTGTCTACCTTGTCACAAACAAGTGTCATGTGTGTAGCTGTGTGTGTGTGACAGACAGTGAGAAGAAAAGTCATGGCAGTTTATTGCAGAAAATTATGAAAAAACAATAATGTGTAGCGCAGTGTAAGCGCCACCACAAGCTGTCTGTCTCCATATTTATAGTCAAATAAGTGGTGATTAATTATTTGCATCTCTTGGTGTTGCCTCTGTGCACATGCATAATGTCTACATACATTTTATGATTTCACTACTTAACTAGGCTGTGTTTAAACAGACATCAGAGCTGAGCGATAAAACAGTACCTTTATTGATTTTCAATTAACTGTTGGCAATTCATGCAAAAAAACAAAAAACAAAAAAATTCAAATGTTGCTCAAACTATGCTGTAACGTCACTATTTTGGCAAGCTTAATACATGCAAGCGCAAGTTACTGGCAAGTCACGTTGTTACGTGAACAATGTCATTCCACTGCTTTAATGAATTGCGCAAATTCAGTTTCATAGTATTAAAAGCCTTCAAATTGATGGCTTTATTTTATTTTTTATTATTTTTATTTTTAAATTTTTTATTATTTTCATTTTGTTATCTAACCGGTTCCTGAAACAACACGCCCACATCAAAAATGTCCCTTGCAGTTTTTAAACACAGCTAAATACCACAGCATCCTGCTCTCTGCCTGGAGGCCTCTGCTCCTTCTGTCACTTCATCCATAAGCCTCTGAGTGAGGTCCATAATATATGTGCCATCCCCCACCGCATGTCAGGTGAAACCATGCTGCTAGGACTGTGTATCCAACATATCTTCAATTATTCACATCATCCTGAGAGTCTGCTGCTGAATAAAGTCTCTTCCCTCAGTGGCTACGAAGGAAGAGACGATCACAGAATGTTACAAATCGCAGCTCACAGGTCATCACTGCCTGCCTTCATGTTCCCAAATCTAACTACAAAAGACTTTAAAGTGACAGTTGTTTCATTCTGGTGTTTTTATTGTCTGCCTTTATGATCCAATCATTTTACACACAATTGTACAAACTCACGCACACACACACAATTTGCCCACTTCAATAAGTCTATGCATAAAAGTAGCTATTAGCCTACAAACAGAGCAGAAGGAATTCACAGAACATGCAGCTTATAGTTTCACGTGTCTTTAGCTAGCAAAGGACAGTTACTGTAGCATTCACACTTAACACAGTGGATTATTGGTAACACTCGAGGTTTTTTGACACAAAATGGCAATTGCCAGTAATCTAATTGTTCTTATGAGCAACACCAAGGTTCGCCCTGAGCAGAAACTCGTAGTTGATAAAACAGAAAATTAATTGGCAACTAAAATGAAACCAATGAACCAAAATTAACCAACAGAGATAATGGTGATTAGTTGCAGCTCTATTCATAAGTGTAGACATTTGCATACTGTCATGATGTTCAAACTTAACAGAACTTGATTGGCCAGGTGTGCAGATGTGAGAAAGCTCTCATTTCTCCTTCTTAACACAACTACCTGTGTAGTTATTATACGTCGATTATACACACTTATTGCGTGTATAATCGACGGCCAACCCACAAGTGCTTTTAAGGAGAGTTATCTTTGTCAAGATCACAAAGACACGTCAGGACAAAGAGCTGTTGGCGAGAGATCAGGGAGTCAGTGGGATACAGTCAGTAAAGAAAAGACTTTAGGTCTGGTTGGAGGACACTTCATACGAACTTGAATGGCCATGTCTCTCTGACACAATGAAGCCATTACAGTGCAGAAGTGTGTGTGTGTGTGTGTGTGTGTGTGTGTGTGTGTGTGTGTCTGTGTCTGTGTGTGTGTGTGTGTGTGTGTGTGTGTGTGTGAAAACAGGGCTTACTTTAGTATTCACAGGGAGTTTTCTGAGTGAAACTTTCCTCATTAGATAAAGGTTAAAAAAAATAATAACTTGACATCTTTATGTTTGGCTGATCAGCACATAAGGAGACCCACTAGACTAGGGTGCTCGACAAAAGGAGTGTGAAACAGGGTTCAATGGTACAAACATTAACATTTTGTGTGGTTTGTGGTCACGCACACAATCACAACAGTGATAGTAATTTTCTAGAGAATACCAGATCATCATTAGACTCAGAAAGACCTTCAGAATATTCCAGAATTGTGGGCAGTACTGTATATCAGGTTATATCCAGCATAAACATACATACATGTTTACAAATGTTTTCTTTACCAAAGTGGGCAAAATCTACTATTTTTAACTACAGCCAGCCAAGTTGTGCATAAGAACTATTATCACACATGACAATACCATACAATACAAAATGACCAAAGTATTTGTGTTATAAATTCATGTCTCCACAAAGATTACATCTTGATATTATTAATGTAAGTATTATATTGGTTTCAGAGTCAGGCTGAAATGCGAGCATCCATTGTTGTATCCAAATGGCCCATTTTTCCGGCTGCTCGCTTCCTGTTAGTATCAGCAGCGATTAATGAGGAGCTCGGAGGGAGCGGCGAGCCAGGTGTCAGAGCCGCCGCTAAACAGGAATAAAGAGGCCATGAGCACTGACCCGCAACCAATTCCCACAGACTCAACCAAGAAGGAACAGGAGGGACAGAGGAGACTGAAGATCTGAATGTACGTCTGTGACACAGCGGTGGTACAGCCTGCGCTTTTACACTTTCATCGTCATTTACAAAACGCTATTCTTTGAAGTATATCAACATTTTGTTACAGAATCAAAGATATTTAATTGAGTTGTTTTGTTTAACTTGTATTGTATTTTTATAAAAGTGTATCCTGTTTTTCTAAAATCTGTAGTCTTTTTCAAAGGGATCTTCAGTCAACTAAATTAGAAAAATGACACACTTGAATCTTCTTCTACTCTTGACTTTATTAATAGTTGAGGAACTTGGTATTGATACCAAAACACTACTTCTTTTGATAACTTACAGTACTTAGAGAAATACAGTATAACCAAGTTTTCTTTGAAACCCCATTCTTTCTCAAATGTTACGGTAAATGTCTAAACAAAAACAACCATACAGTAGGCTACAAGATGTATTCCTCAACAAAATTCAAGTTAACAATGGATGAAATATCTATATACAGTATGTTACTTAAAGTGATGTACACATGGATCATTTTCACCCACTCTGCAGTTCCCCTCAACTCTACAGAGCGCTTTAGTTTTACGACCTTCAACTTTACTGTTTTGGATCAATCTCTCTGCTCTCACCAACCTGGTTTCCAGCAGCAGCATTAAGCTGTTTATAGTGAAAAGCTCCAAACCCCACTGTACACTACCTGCTCCGTGGCATACTAGACACTAGCTGGTGAACACAGTGAAGCATTTAGCAGCTAAAAAGACACATATTTCACTCAGGAGTTGTAGGAGACCAAAAACAGAGCCAAAAGAGAGAGAATATTAGGCTTATATTCATCATGTGGACAAAAACACAACATATGAATGATAATGTTGCACTGTGTCTGCTAGATAACCAGACAATAGTTTGCTCACATATTAACCGTATCAACTTTGCAAAGCCATAGTATGTCAAAAGTCAATGTTTTGGACCATGGACACATTTCAATGGGTATAATAAAAGTATTGAGGTTCCATACCCAGCCCTATCTTTAAAACACATGAATGGAATTTTGCAAGAGGAAAAGTACACAATAAGGACTAAAAAAACTTGCTGTAAATTGCTGCATTTAACACCTTACTGCCTGTATGCAGACACATTTTGCCAACCAGTCATCAGGTGTTCAGAACAGCAAGATCTGTCATGATCAGAGAGAGAGGAGCTAAGAACAAGTTATATATTTGTTAATAATGAAGAGCAGTGCTGCAGTTTTGCATTTAAAATACAGGCAGGCTGGCATTGGCTGGAGCTGCTGATGGGAGCTGGAGCAGGGAAATGGGGACAGCGTGGGCTGGTGAGGGCGGGGGGTTCATTAGTATATGTTGCCCTCCTTTCGTGACTAGACATTCGTCATGGAAGCTCCTGAGTCTCTACAGTTTGATCACAACTGACTGGACACAATATGCTGCTGGAAATGAAAATGACATGAAGGAACTACTGACAAGTGACACAAATTACATCATGTTCAAGGAACTCAGAGAAGCAACAATAATCTCATTGAGGGATGGAATTTATATTTCAGTGAAACTTGGCTGTGATGTTTGTTCTCTTCATACATACTTACATACATACCCTTCCCATTTCTCCATATATATATATATATATATACGTATCTATACGTATATATATATATAGAGAGAGAGAGAGACAGAGAGAGAGAGACAGAGACAGAGAGATACTTTTACAAAAACACTTTATTTACATATTTTCCATAAACAACATACATTTTCTTATACATAAAGTGCTCAAACTTTTTTTAAAACTATCTAATAAAAACTTGTGCAAAGTGCAATTCATCGTCACTGACGGAACATATAATATTTTTAAAACACCAACGTTGTTCAAAAGTGTCCAAGTCTCCTAAATGTTTATAAAATCTGAACTCGAGCCAGAGTCTCGCCGTAATGTTGCACAGCCACACTGATTTGGCCTCCTGCCCTTCTCTGTTTTCCACTCTGTTTTTTCTGCTGATATAAATGGCCATCTTAACTTCTCCTGAGAGGAAGTTTAGGAGCTGCCACTTTTCTTTGTTAGCTTTTTTGTAGGCAGCTCCCATGATAAAAACACTCAGTAAAAACTACATTAAAAAGACTAAAAACCAATGTTAAGAGAGAGAAGAACTCTGCGAGTCTCTTACACTCGCTAAAACATGGGAAACAGTCTCACGCAGATGACAAAAAGATAACAGTTGTTAAAAACAGCAGGAATAATAACAGCGAGGCCCCCTCTCCAACAGCAGCCGCTCCGCTACCACCGGTGCAACAGCGGACTGCCCTGCAGCAGCGCCAGCAGTCTCCCCCGGCCCAGGCGGAGCCGGCTCCCCGCGCCTCGGACAGGCCCTCGCGGTGTGTCCCTCCTCTCCGCAACCAAAACACTTCATAACCGATGAAGTTGCAAAAATCACGTAGTCATAATCATCTACTTTAACGTGGAAGCGGAGGTTGAGCTCCACATCCCGGTTATTCAGTATCATATAAAGCTGTCTGCGGTGAGACACTACGTGCTTCAGTAACTGAGACTTACATCCAGACAGCATCTTCTTTACCGAGGAAACTATATTCCCGTGTCTAGACGACAACGGCGCTGTTCATCCGCGCCAGCGACTTTACACTGCCCTGTCCGACCTTCTCCCCCACAGCAAGCCCAATCTCCTCTACGCTACATGGGAAGCCGGCAGATATCTTGTCCTCCTCGTGAGCTTGGTGAATTCTCCATTTACCATGGCGTCAGACGCCGACCGGCGCGACACCGGCAGGATGGAAAACCCAAACTACACCAAACTAAACCACCTACAAACACCAAAAAGTAAACTAAAGTAAACTGCCACCAATAAGCTAAGTTCAATTAACACCCATTATTAACAAAATAAATCACAACAGTCTCAAAAACCACACGCTCAGAGACTCACTTACAGAGAGAGACAGACAGAGAGAGACAGACAGAGAGAGAGAGAGAGATACACAGAGAGACAGAGAGAGAGAAAGAGAGAGAGAGACACAGAGAGAGAGAGAAAGACACACAGAGAGAGAAAGACAGAGAGAGAGAGAGACAGAGAGAGAGAGAGAGAGACACAGAGAGAGAGAGAGAGAGTGCTCTTGTTCTGCCTTTCTCTGCATGATTCAATGAAAAGTAGGGCAAAGAGGAGGAGAGAGTGGGCCAAGTCCAGCACACATAATCCTTGTAGGCTGCGCCACGCTCTGTATGCCACGCTGGATTAAACCCACAGGGATACATCAGCAAAATTCACTTTGTTTTATGTCACAGCGCTGCCCGCCATGCTGCTTTCAGCACCATACTCAAACACGGTTTCCTGCGTTATTCTCATTATTTTCTTAAATTTCCTCAAAGGTATCAGACATTATTGAATGTGATAATAAAAGTAACCTGACTTGTAATGTTAAAGTGGTGTTATAGTCAATTTTAGAAATTATTCACTATCCACAATGTAGAGATGATATTTATATACAGCCATCTGGTGAGAGCAACATCATCTCTTACACAAAACTGGATTACCATCCGTGCAACATACGCAACTTCCCCAGAACCCCAGGGGCCCTAAACGCTCCAGGTTTACTGCCAATTGGGTTACACGTGATTTGATTATTTGAGGATTTGTTTAGTAATTTCTACCACTCACATAAAATATCAAATAACAGGTTCTGGATATTAGATAATATTTTGGCCTTGTGTTGTAGAGGGACCCTTTGTTAAAATCTACTTTAAACTATTTTTTTTGTGAACAGTGATCACATGGTGCATATTCTTAAATAAAGTTATTGTGATGGTAATTCCAAAATGAATCACCTTCTGGTAAGAAATGAACAAATATAGAAGTTAGAACAAAGTTGTCTTTGGTGTTATTTAATAGAGTTTAAAAGAGTCAGAAGTGTTCAATAGAATCGATCAGTTTCAGCTGAAAGGACAGAAACTGCACCAACATGTGATACAAGTATCTGACCCCGAGTCTACAGAAACACAAGTCAAGTATACAGTAGAGTTGCTTAGGCAGGACAGTGGGTAAATAACAGCAAAGACAACTTTGCTCTTACTTCTATATTTGTTCACCAGAAGGTGATACATTTTGAAATGACCATCACAATTGGCGTTGTTGGCAGGATCAGACTACTGACGGGACACCGAACAAGGACAGAGGCCAACTAAATAGGAAAAATTCCTCCCTCTGGGTGAAAGGCTGGACTCGGACGGAGAAATGGGAAAAAACGTGCACAGTACGACATGAATAAATTCATATTATTGAGGAAGTTTGATGCAAAGAAACAGGAAATGTAGAATAGACATGTATAATGCATGTTTTCTGGACAGAAGAGGTTGCCGCTGCTTCTGTGTCTCTCTCATCCACACAGCAACCACTATATGATGGAGTTTGTCCTCATGTGTCTCTGGCACAACCTGTTGACTGGGAGTGGAAGGACATGGAGATCTCATCGTCAGATGCAGTTCACTGATGAATGGGATTCGAAAATGCTGTACAGCAAAACGGGTGATGTATACAAAACAGTTATGACATCGACCTCACCAATTAAACCAACAACAGAACTAGTTCCAGTCATGACAGACATTGAGAACTTGTCTGAGGTCCTGCACTATTTGTGGTCAGCTCATAAATATGACGTTGGTCTCATGAAGAATGCGGAGCCTCTGACAATCCACCCAAAGTCTGATTTCCGGCCATGCATGAAACAATATCCTATAAAACAATAAGCACTTGAAGGCATTACACCTGTTTTTGATTCACTCCTGAAGGCCGGAGTCATCATTCCATACGATAACTCACCAGTCAGAACTCCTCTTTTTCCAGTCAAGAAAATTTGCGACAAGGGACAACCTGTAGAATGGAGGTTTGTGCAAGACTTGCAAGCAGTGAACGCCGCGATGGTATCATCATTGGTCATTTCGCCGCCAGTGGATATCTCACTACTCAGAAAGAGAGGCACCCCTCTCTTCCATGATTCCTGTAAAGAATCTTAGTGCACATGACAAACTGACCTGGACTGATGACAGTGACAGAGCTTTTACTGACTTAAAGAGCTCTCTTTTAAACGCACCCACACTGGGTCTCCCTAAACCTGACTTACCATTTACCCAGTTTGTTGACCAAAAGGACGGCTACGTGACTTCTGTACTGACTCATGACCATGGTGATAAGAAAAGACCTATTACTTATTTCTCCACTAAACTCGACCCTGTAGCCACAGGACTTCCTCTTTGTCTACGAGCTGTGGCAGCTGCTGAAAAAGCTGTGCTCGCTTCACGTGACCTTGTTGGTTATGGTGAACTCACACTCATGGTTCCTCATGCAGTGTCTTACATTCTTCACACACAGAAAACATCACATTTGTCAGCACAACGCTGGCTGAGGTATCACACCACAGTACTTAACATACCTAACATTACTGTTAAACGATGTACTGTGCTTAATCCAACTACTCTGTTTCCCACTCCTGCAGATGGTGATGAACACGACTGTGTGGCTACTGTTAACCAAGTTTGCTCCCCCAGAGTTGATCTAACTGACGTTTCTAACACAGAGATGGAGCTGTTTGTGGATGGGTCAGCATCCCGTTCCCCTGACACAGGCAGTGGTCAAGTGGGTTTTGCGGTATGTACTGAACATGACTTCCTGTTTAGTGGTAAACTCCCTTCTCATCTCTCTGCTCAAGCAGCTGAGTTTATTGCACTCACAGAAGCATGCAACTTGGCTGAAGAAAAAACTGTTAACATTTACACAGATTCCAGATATGCATTTGGAGTTGTTCACGATTTTGGCACATTATGGAAACACAGCGATTTCCTAACATCATCCGGTAAACCCATTGCTCACTCACGCCTTGTGTCAGGTCTTCTAGATGCCATCCTCCTGCCAGCCTCCATCTCTGTCATGAAATGTGCTGCACATACTAATCATTCAGATCTAGTTTCTCAATACTACCGCTGACTCAGGTTTCAGGTTCTTCTTTCACCCCATGTTTTCCTCTTTTAGGTGTCCCACAGGAACTTGCATCACATGATCTTGCTGCTATAATGTCACAGTGTTACAAACTCTTGCATCTCCACAGGAAAAGGCACTCTGCTCAAAATCTGGAGCTGTCTTCAAAAACCAAGAATGGACAGGCCCTGACAATAAACCTTGTTTGCCACGTGCTCTCTTCCACTGTTATGCTAAACTGGCTCATTCCAGAGAGCACGTTAGCATAGGGGAAATCTGTGCCTCTGTAAATTCAGTTTGGTACAAAAAGGGTTTCTCTGTTTTTGCTCAAAATTTCTGTAAAAGATGAATAGTGTGTGCAGTTAACAATGCATGTGATTCTTTTCCACATGCACATTCGGGCAAGATCCAAACATGGACACAGCCCGTTTGAGATATTGTTTGGAAGACCACCACAAACTGGCATACGAGCAAAAAGACACATTATACCAACCACAGGCTTGTGTGATGAAGAAATGTTAAAATATTGTGCAAAACCTTTCTGCCTCTCTCTCATCATTGCATTCTCAGGTGAAGTGCCCTACACACCTCAGTGGAGGCGGTCCTGCACAGCCTGACACCAGGAGACTGGGTGCTGATAAAGGACATCTGGAGGAAACACTGAAAGCAGAGACACTTCACTGGCCCCTTCCAGGTCCTCCTCATCACAGAGACTGCTGTCAAGATCGCAGAGAGAGGAACTTGGGTTGATGCCTGCCACCGCAAGAAGGTTCTTGAACCATATGACAACATCATCCCATCTGTTCGCATACCTCACCGGCTGACACAGGCAAAACGCCGACAGCTAGGGAAGTTACCACCACACTCTAAGGATTTGTCAGAAGTGTAAGACTAGCACTGCTTCTCAGGTGACCAACAAAAGTAAGCGAGAGAGGTGAAATACCGCTCACCTACAGCAGTAGCTTGCCAAAGCTCCACCAAGTGACGTGCTAGCAGACAGCTTGTGTCACCTAAGGGAGTGCCACAATGGAACACAGACCTTCACCGTGGCATCTCTTCCGTCACCAAGGCGAGTGTGGTATGAGACAGTCAATGTGTTTCCTATTTTTAATATGGTGTATTGTTGTGATTTCTGCTATTTGACCCACCGACTGACACCACAAACGTAACTGCCTCAAACCACACCCTCAGAAGAACAAAGTGCGCTCTAATCAGTTCAACCCTGGTAGACAACTTATGGTTTCAAATCAAATCAAATCAAATCAAGCTTATTTATATAGCCCAATATCACAAATTATACATTTGTCTCAGTGGGCTTTACAGCCTGTACAGGATAGGACCCCCTCTGTCCTTAGACCCTCGCAGCACAAGGAAAAACTCTCTAAAAGAAGTTACACCTCACAATTAAAGGGGAAACATGGAAGAAACCTCAGGGAGAGACTGAGGAGGATCCCTCTCCCAGGACGGACAGACTGTAATAGGTGATGTGTGTACAGAACAAACAACATAGTTAAAAATACAGCATAGACAGTCTATGCGACAGAAAACATGATGCGTTCGTATATAAAAAAGATGGATCCAGGGGGATGTCAGTAAAGGCTTCTTGGTGTCTCCAAAAAATATATATATATATTGACGTGGGCGTCAGGCAGGACCAGAGCAACAGGTGCAGCCACAATTCATGATCCAGACGTAACCTTTAATAGTGGCAACCTGCCAGATGAGAGACACAGAAACTCCGGAGATGATGCCCCGGAAGGTGAGTTAGTAACATGCATTTAAGGGACATGAATGCATATAAATAGAGAGGGAGAGGAGGAGAGGGAGAAAAATAGGGAAAGGGAAAGGAGGAGAGGAGTGAGTCCCCCGACAGTCTAAGCCTATAGCAGCATAGCAGCTGGTCCAAGGCAAACCTGAGCCAGCCTTAACTATAAGCTTTATCAAATTTGATGTTAGCAAACTATTCAGTGTCCATTACCACCAACCACACATGTTATGTCTGTATGTCTGCAAGACCTGCTCTACTGCAACTTCCACTTACTTATGCAACATGTGAAGAGATATATACGCATATCAAATTCTGCACCCTTTTCTTTATCATCCTCACAACATGCCCCTCAAGGAGCATGGGATTGTTATTCCACCTAATACACATGTGGAACACAATCTGAAGTATGTATGCTTTGACCATAAGAAACCAGAATTAAAATATGGACCAGAAGTAGGACAATTCCCAGGTAAATGCTCTACTGAATGCTTCAACACGAATCCTGTGCTCTGTAGCACTACTGAAGTCCCAAAGTGAACCTGCTGAGGAACCAGGTCTGTGCAGTTCCCTCTCTTTATTGGTCATGTGGATGAAGTAAACGGTGCTGGCACAGAATATAACTATTCTAAAACCCTCAGAAATCTCACAGACTGTCAAAAAATTATCGAAAGGAGATTTATTTTAAAATCCTACTATATATATCTATATCTATATAGATATAGATAGATATATAGGTAGGTAGGTAGGTAGGTAGGTAGGTAGGTAGGTCGGTCGGTCGGTCGGCCCGGTCCCATAATTGAAACAAACAAAAACACTGAATGGATTAATTACATTTACTACAACAAGCGTTTTGTAAACTACACACCTGATGCTATGATGGCACTAGGGAAACAAATGCAAGCGACTTCTCAGATGGCTTAGCAAAATCGCATGGCCTTAGACATGTTGTTAGCTGAAAAAGGATGTTTGTGTAATGTTTGGTGATTCCTGTTGTACGTTTATCCCTAATAACACTGACGGTTCATTTACCAAAGCTCTTTCCAGACTAGAAACACTGGCCGATGAGCTCAAGAAAAATGCTGGGATGGATAGTTTTATGCAAGATTGGTGGGATAAAATGTTTGGAAAATGGAGATCAGTCATAATGACAGCTTTAGCCATCATGACGGTAGCCTTTCTCAGTTTTATGATTCTTGGTTGATGCATCATTCCCTGCATTAGAAGTCTTGTCATTTGCAGAATTGACAAATTTGTCACAAAGCAAATGACATCTCTGACTGAACAGTTACCACTGCTCAAAGACTTTTTCCCTGTACCTGACTGGTTGCCTCCATATCACAACAAACCTGAAACTGACATAATTGTTTAGAGTATTATTATTATTTATTTCCCTCAGCCCAACTATTAATACATGCCTGATGTCTCTGTGCCTTTGTTCCTACTTAATGGGAACAAAGGCACAGAGACGTCATCATATCATAGTTTGATGCAGTTGGGAGTGAGAACACCCTGGAGAAACACATTCACAATCACATTCACACCTTAGGTTTTGAAAATGTGAAACTTGAACAACAAAGTCTGTTTTCTAAAAATGTCTGAGCTCCACTCTGTACCAGAGGGTGACACACCACCAAGGAAACTCATTCTAAGTACTTGAGTCAGTCTTCTTCACCTTTTGAAGAATAGTTCATGGTTGGGATGTACAGTATACCAACTAGAGTCTCACCTTCAGTGTCTGTGTTTTAACCAGATGCTTTTTTGTGACCGGCCTGCTTTGCCCCTCTGGATTTGTTTGCTTGTTTGGACTGCCTTCTTGTCCCTGACTGTAAGCCTGCTCCTTTGAACATTGGTTTAAAGTCCTTTTTCTTTGACCTATGTTCCCTTAGTTTCTGCATTTGGGTTCTCAATGTTATTACCTCATACATGCATCACACTTTGCTCAATTGACAAAATGTGTTTTTCTAACTCCCATAAGTTTAAATGACATATAATGTAATAAAAAAAGCTTCTAAAAACTCAAATCATAGTAAGGATATTCTGATGCTACGTCTTCTATAGCACTGTCAACCACTGATAACTCATCCATTTTCTCGTCATGGCATTGGACTGCTGGATAGCACAGCCGGGATAGAGACTGATTGAGCAGATGTCATGTCTACTGATCTCCTGGAGAGAACATGCTTCAGTGGATTTATACTTGACTTAAAGTTATGCTTCAGTGGATTCACAGTCTCAGTGTCTTGTTGCGTTTTACCTCTGGGGAAATATAATGCCTGCCAGAAGTGAGACTAAAAGACTGAGACTGTATAATTATTTCCACCAAATTCAGTCCCTGCATGTGTCAGCTAATTTTACAAATAAGTCTAACTCTGAAAAGTGAAAATCAATAGTGCTGATCTTCTGGGATTGTCCAGTCAATACTTCAGTATTTAGACAACGATACCTCTTTGTTGTGCTGACTCCTCCAGCACATTGAATACAACATGAAACACTGGGCTTGTATGAACTGTTGTCCACTCTTAAGAAACTTGTTCCATTCACTAATGACATTAAACACTTATAAGGTCTTAATCTGGAGGAACTTTACAGCAATCAAATAAACATATTAAAAATAAAGTGCATTTCTGTACAAGCATATCAATGTAAAGTAAATGGATACATTTTTATATTTATATTTCATGTTATTAAAATGTGTACATCTTACTAAGTGGTGGTGAAAGTATTGGAGCAGAGAGGTAGTGCATAATGGGAAAAGCTCTGGAGGAAAGTACAAAACGCAGCTAAATGCTGCAAATTTAAAGATCCTACAAGCAATTGGCAACGTTATTGTCAAATAAAAACATTCATAGTAACAGGACAGAAAAATGTCTTATTAACTCCACAAGTAGCTCCGCTTGGGTCCCTGATGGACTGGTACTTTGAGAGGTACCAGTCCAACTCCAGGGCACTGTCGAGGTGTCGTAGAGCAAGACCCTGGACCCCCACACTGCTCCTCGGGTGCTGATAATATAATAGCTGCCCACTGGTCCTAATACTTGGATGGGTTAAATTGAGAGTCTAAATTTCACTGTGTACATGTGTGTGACCATTAAAAGAGGATTCAATTTCCATTTCCATTTCATGTTTAAAAAATATTGTAGATGGCATGTGGTTATCATCTTAGGAACTGAACTGAAAGGTAACTGGACGAGTTAGACACAGACTAGACACAAATAAAACTTACTTTTCATAGACTAGCTTCTCCACAATGGACACAGTCCGGCCTTTGATGTTACTGTGGTGTCTCTCTGTCATGCTAACAGTTCTGTTCTCAAGTTCAAGTTCCAACGTTTGGTGAAGCAACAATGGGCCAGTGAAGAACTGGGTCATGGGCTGCTTTGATGCTTCGATGTTTTCTATCACTGCTCCCAGAGGCGAAAGAGCATGCTGCTGCTCCTAACACTGAATATTGATTGGCTTAGATAACTGACTTCCACTGAGAAATGTCAACAAAGGGTACTGAGGCCCGGCTGGCTTCTTTCCAAAAACAGGACAAATGTGTTGAATAAGTACAAATAATTGTTTTGAGGTTGAACTGAAATTTCAAGTCTTCAATATCAATATAAAAGCATGAAATAAGCATCTAATCCTTGAAATAATAGCTGACAGTCAGTGTGGCTAGGACACAACACTGTCAACGTCCATGGTTAGCAGCTCACTGGAGAATGTCATGTTTTATAGAATACAGTAGAAGTGCTCAGAACTGCCTGTTGGGTTGTTGGAATTAAGTCACGGATGATGCCAACGAGGTGTCCATTATATAAATAAAATAAAATTCACAGGGAGAAAAAAAGTGCTTGTCATGCTTGACTTTGTGTGGCACTCGTGACTGAATGTGGACAGGAGGGCTCTGCACTACACACAGCTGGGCTTTACTCCGACACAATCAGCCAGGACAGAGGAAAAACTTTTTCCAGCAGCTGTATGTCTGTCTGAAATGTGTTTCTCTTGCATAGGGAGAGAGGAGAAGAAGGAGGTTCTCCTTTGACACTGGTAACATAACATCATCGTTTATTACATTATTTATATAATAACATTATTTTTCATTCATTCTTTTTCGTTTCGAATTCGTTTTTTTTTTCATGTAATTTCAAATATGAAATGTGGAAGCTTTATTCATTTATTTTTCATGACACAACTGTCATTGCATTCTTTCACTGCATTCCAAAATAAAACATGAGTTTGAGCGGACCACTCTTATAAAGTGGCTCATTTGTACAGAAAGTGGCCAATCTTTCTTCATCCACATCTCAGTCCTCATATTTGTCATATTCTCCAAATAGGTTAAAATATAATGTTGAAGTCACTCATTGTTGTATTTAGATGTTAGCTTCTTAACGTTTTGCATATAGGCTGAAGTTATGTAGCCAGCGCATTAATTAAAAATTATGAACAGACGGTGTCACTGGAACTACTTAGTAGGTGTCCTTTATCACCCTGCAGCCAATCATAATCGAGTATTCCCCCAGAACATGGTGTAAAACGATATAACAAACTATTTCAGTGCAAACCGACATCGATACAAAGGACAGTGTTGACATCATCACAAAAATTCATAGAAATGTACACCTGTTGAAAAGTTCCCCCAGTTCTCCCACACTACACCTCTCCTCCTCCCTTCACTGGTCACAGTGGCTGCCCCAATCTGCTTCCAGACTCTGGTGCTGGCCGACCATGCAGTGAATGGATCAGGCTCTTCCTACATCCAGGCCACGGTCAAACCACACAC
This sequence comes from Bovichtus diacanthus, assembly GCA_943590825.1. NCBI lineage: Eukaryota > Metazoa > Chordata > Actinopteri > Perciformes > Bovichtidae > Bovichtus > Bovichtus diacanthus. The sequence continues at coordinate 28,859 of CALSBV010008275.1, read as the reverse complement.
CCCAGCTCGCTCACTTCGCTCTGCATCGTCCAATCAGCTCGCTGCTCCCTCACTGTGAGTGGGACCCAGAGACTCCTCAAATAAACCCGTCTGTTTGCTATCCTGGCTCCTAAAAGGTGGAACGAGCTCCTCACTGATGTTAGGTCAGCAGGAAGTCTTCACATCTTCCATGACTGAAAACACACCTGTTTAAACTGCACCTCGGCCAATAAAAAAATTAATTATTATTATTATTATTAATTGGTTTGGCTTATTTGAAGCTAATGGTTGAACTTTTATTCTATCGTTTCTCTTTGTTGCTCTTACTTTGGTTTGGCTTATTTGAAGCGATTGTTCTACAGCTTGGACTTATTGTAAGTCGCTTTGGACAAAAGCATTAGCTAAATTAACTGTAATGTAATGTAATAATGAAAAGAAATATGAAGGGTGCTGTCAGTGTAGAAAAATAAATACAATTTACTTCATTACAAGAGATATATAGATTTTTTTTTTTTAGCAAAAATGAATAAAAAAGTCAGTTGGACTTTAAATAGTTGTTGTAAAGGAAAATGTGCGTTGCATAATTGAGCAGCATCTCTCAAGATGAGTAGAACAATCTAAAATACTAATATTGAATAAGAAAATGAACTATGTAGTGTTATGACTTGAAGTACAGTCTTAACATCAGGCCTTGCTATATGAATTCAAAGAGAAGTCTTCCTGTTGTGAAGGAAACAATTATCATGCAACCACAGCACCTGCTACGTGCGAGTGTCCGGAGGTGAGACGACGCAGTGTGAATGGAAGAAACAGCACAGGCATTGCAATTGTGTGCAATACAGCTCCAGCTGAGAGGCAGCTAGGAGGCATGATACTCTGCTTGATGAGCACTTGGGGAACATCTGTGCTCCGCTGCAGCAAATGTGCCCTGCCAGGTAAAAATAGCCAGTGTGTGTAAAAGAAAGAAGAGTGGAAGCAGAGCAGAGAAAGGCAGAGTAAAAGGTTGGTGCAGGATGGCCTGTGATGGCTGCTGAAGCCTTCAGGTCTGAGGGGGATTCCATAAAGCAGTGAAGGGAAGATGACAGCAGAGCCGAGGGAGATGTTTACGCCAGCAGGGGGAGGGATCCTGTCTGCTGACTGATCTTTTTTGTGCTCTTAAATCTAGAGAAATAATGGTGGGCATATACTTTTCAGTTTGTACTTAGTTAGTGTGTTCGTTCATTTATCCTTCCGGAAACTCTCTTTGTGTCTGAGGCAACTGTCAGACAAATACAACCACAACCAAAAGACATTACAATTAAAGACATTTAACAACAAAGTGCTCCACGACAACATGTATGTATTATCATAAGTTGGATCAATAATAACTGGGAGCACGGTGACATCAACGGTCAGACAAGTTGGAAACAAACCTCCATGTTAGCCAAATATATTTTGAAGAGGAAATGAAGGCAAGCCGTTCAACTTTGAACTACTGTACCTACTGTAGTTGTGCTACAGTTTTCCTCTGCAAAAAGAGTTTATTATTTTAGTTTGGCTTCCAAATAGTTTATTAAATCTGAATAAAAAGTTGGCTTGTTGGCACATCAAAAACTTCAACAAGAACACTTCTATTCCATTTTTGTGAAACTTCTAAAAGATTGAAATTTTTTTTGTAATGTTGGTTGAAAAGAGCCATAACACTAAATATCTGGCATAAACTGCATTTAGTTTCAAACGTATGTATCAGCTTGGTTTGGGTAGGAGCGCTTCCTTGAGTTTGTTTGAAGTGCTCTTTGGATACAAAAACCTCATCGGCGTTGGAGTTTTCTTATGATTTCTGAGCCTGTTCCAGCTTGTTCCAACTCTTGAAGTTACACACTAAATTGTCAAAGATATGCGGACACCCTAACATTCCAGTCATAGGTGGGAGCTGAACATATGATTCCCAAACCTTGAGCTTTGAAGTGCTGCTATAGCAGCAGCTACCCTTCTAATGTCAGTCTTTCCACCAGATGTTGAACCTGGCTGCAGGGATTTGCTCCCATTCTGACACAAGAGCGTCAGTGAGGTCCAACACTGAGGGTGGCTGAGGGCCTTCAGTTGGTGTTCCACTTCACTTTGAAGAACACTATTATCTCAAACATCCTTGTATGCTGGAAGATTAGGATTCACTTAATTCAAACTAGACCCAGATTGAAAGTGTAGGATGCTTCCAGAGAACAGGCTTCTGGCAGAGAGAGAGAGAGAATGGGGATCAAGTTTGAGGATGATGGGATGTTAAAAGAGCTTACAAGCATATGAGCACATTTAACTGCTTCAACGCTGTTAACATCACTATAAAAGGACACTCATTGGCTGTGAAAGATTGAGAAAACGTTCCAGCCCTCCAGCGATTCGTCATCACTCGAGCAGCCTGTCCTCTGATGATGGCAAATAAACAATTAAGCTTCCAGCCTGAGAGAGAAGCTGTGAATACACTCACATTATCACATGAGAGAATGTCTCCTACACGGTCATAAAGGTTTCATTTTTTATGAAGCCTTTTGTTTTAAATATGTGTGCCATTTAGAGTTTTGAAAAAAGGGTAAAAGTTCAGCTCTATATTAAACCAGCACTACGAGGAGTAGTGTTTTATTTTTGTATTTGATACTACAGTGTCATATCCATGTGCACTGATGCAGAGCAGGGTTATTGTATTAAGTATTACAGACATGTTGCACATCTTAAAACAATGCCCCGATGTCCTTTTTCTTATCCTGCCCGAGTTTTGTTCAGTGTCCAGTAGGAAATTAGTTAGTAACTTTGCTAGCTGTGTCTTAAATTTCAACATTTGTCTTGAATTCAGTACTCTAGCATAGTGACGTTAGGACAGAATAAAGAAAGAAATCTCAACAGCAGAGGTGGCTGAGATATCCTGACTGTACTCTGACTTTTAGTGTGCATCAAGTACCAAAAACCCTTTCTCCTACATTTCCCACGATGCAAATCAGTATTAGCTTTAGACCACCCTGACTGATACCCATCCACATTTTGAAACTGGAACAGTTTGTAATTGAAGATTTCTGTTACATATTTCAAGTCTAAAAATCCCAAGTTGCCATTGCTCTAATGACATCATGTGACTTCATAAGGGTAATATTCTCAGACTTTAGAAAGATCCTCCCGAGACATAAGCTGCTTTCACATGACAGGAAATGTTCTCTGCGCTCACCGCGAGGTCGGACACACAGGCTGCGTGAAGGCAGCTAGTCATCATCATTGTCAAATATAAATCCAAGCATATTATGGCTAAAATGATAATCCCGATTATTCAGGTCGAATTGAGAACGCTATTATTCATTATTTTTTAGGGCCAAAATATTTATATACTTATATAGAGACTTGTATATAGACATTGTATGTTGTTGCTTTTTATATAAATTTATATAAGCATCTATGTTTTCACCTACTTATATGTAGTTCTATTATTGATATCAATATTTGTACATTGTACATTGAGAGCAACAAAAAAGTGTCAAATAGATTGAATGTGTTCATATTTTGCCCAAAGAAATCTGATATTGATTCTGAATAAACTGATCTCCATGTGAATTGCTTTCTGGTGTTTGAATCCTGTTTCAACAACGTTGACCTGCTGAGTCAGGTCTTCATATATATTATGTTGGGTAACTTTTAATTACTTGGATGGCCACTATGTGACAGACAGACAGGCAGGCAGACAGACAGGCAGGCAGACAGGTAGACAGACAGACAGGCAGGCAGACATACAGGCAAGCAGGCAGACAGACAGAGAGACAGGCAGACATACAGGCAGGCAGACAGACAGAGAGACAGGCAGACAGACAGACAGGCAGACAGACAGAGAGACAGGCAGACATACAGGCAGGCAGGCAGACAGACATACAGACAGACAGGAAGACACACAGACAGAGTACATTAATAATCCTAAATGGAATGGAAGGATAATGTGCTGACAGCCACTGGACTGGTCTTCACAGACATCTATTTATGTTTTTATAAATGAACAAATTGCAAATTCAGTCACATTGGCACACTACTGATTTCCAGACCCACAGGTATCTCACTACACAGTACTGGATGTGGTCTTCACTATGTTCTGCTGTGACTTTGACATGTGACACATGAATAAAGGAACAGCTATCATTCTTGAGTCAGCTGATAATTTTAGAAGCATGTTATTTATGCTCAGCCCATTTTCATTTAAGGAAGCTTTAAGGCTGTTAACATCATCCAACTTCACTGTCTAACAGTATCACACATATTTGTATGACCTTGTCCCAGCTTTACATTTAAGCTATGTCATTTTTTAAATGAATGACATTTTTTAAACTCAACACTCAAGTTTTTTCCTTGCTGCATCATGCAAACGAATGGAAACGTTCTAGAGAAATTGTCTATCATTATATAAGGTGTATTCACTGGACTTCACCAGTCCAACATCATACCAGACATCAGTTACTGAGCTACATACTGATGTTCCCTATGATTCACTATAACTATGACCAACCTGATCTAAAATAATAATAATAATAATAATAATAACAATAATAGCCCATCACATTCAAACCAGTCGAGACAACCCGTCAGTAGCAACCGATAAATGTTCCCGGCGGCTTTTATGATGTCAAATACAGACTGAAAGCCAGAGAAGCAGATTAATTCCAGACAAGCCTTCAAACATGTTTCCAGCCTTAGTCTTCCACAGTGCAGTGAGCTGCTTTAGCAGAGCTACTTCACTGAAGCGCAAACACTACTTCAGTCCTCCCTGTTGTAAAACGCCGTTAACACGTAGTATAGTCTGTGTTTGGCATTAATGATGGAGCTGTGCTGTTCCGTGCCCGCACATTCATCCATCCACATTCAAACAAGAGTTTGACACCGGCTTACCTTCGACAGCCCATACCGTTGGCAGTATCCATAGAAAATACAAGATATCCATAATCATAGTCAATCCAGGCACTGGACTGTAGAAAGCTAATGCGTTCATTGCGCAGCCGTCCAGGAGCAGGCCATTGACTGTGGATTCATTCAGAGCTGCAGAGCATCATCATCCTCATCATCACCCTCAGCAGCAGCAGCAGAGGGATAATGGCTGAGGAGCTGCTGGCCAGGCCAGTGTGGGCGAAACCAAAAGAAAGGGGGCGAACAAAGGCATCCCGCTGCACGCGCAGACCGCAGGGTTTATCTGCTGTACGCTATTATCAACGAACTGTTTGTTTAGGACGAGTTGCAAGTGAATCCGCCAATCAGATCAGTTATAAACTAATTGTTTATTTCCTGTGGTGTAAAGTAATTAAAGCCTACATTACTTCTACACCTACTTTAATGTGCTTATATTTTCACTTTGACCTCTACCTCAACATCAGTAAAATGTTTCTTGCACATTGATGCATCAGTATTAACAATCTAGTGATGTGAAATTTAAGAATATTCCAGCCAAGGACTCAGTACTACTTCCATTTTTATTTTACCTGAAGGCCACCGTAGTCCGACAAGCTTCTCCGCTGCCTGAATGTGGAAGTCATTGCTCCTTCAGTAGTTTTATGGTTAGGATGGCCGCTGATGGAGGAGAAGGTCCTGAAAGATACCAAGGTTTTACCTCGGCACAGTCTTGTAAAGGGAGGGATGAGCTGAGGGGTATTCAGTTGGTTGCAATCTGCAACCGCAACCCTAGAAGCCGCCAAAAACCTACACACTTTCCCTTTTAAGTAGGATTTATGTAAGTAGAATGCAAGTACATCCATTTATTCCTTCCTCTTTTATCTATTGATTTATTTTCAGCCCTCACAACAGTTTTCCCTTTGATCCATTCTTTCTTTCTATCAATCTCAAGTCTATTGGCAGATTCAGATGTGTCATTATTCGTGTGTTTACTTCAGCACACTCTTAATCTGGTGTCTCCTCCACAACTTCAAACTACTTTTACCAGTTACATGTCATCTGACATTTCTACCCCATTTTCTGTCTCTATTCAGCTGACATTTCAGCAGCATTCATATCTTAAGAGCTTTCAGTGGTAACACAACAACTAACATTTGAACTGTAGCTATCTGTCTCCCCTCAACAGACATTTCAACAGTTTTCAGTGCTAACACAACAACTGACATTTCCTCTGCATTTGTCGCTTTCTCAACTTCCAACTGAAAAGAGACTTAAAGAGGAATTTAATTAATTTGTTCAAAATATTGGACAATAGGAAAACAAAAAAAATATAAGAGAAGTCTTTGCTGATTAGATCCCATTGTGATGTTATTACTTTAAAGATGCAACATGTAATACCGGGCCACCTGCTTCAAAGAAATAGGGGGCAGCATGTCACTCCTAATACTGAGTCCATACAAATGTACAGTCATCAGTTATTTAAAAAACAGACCTATTATGTTATCCTATGTTTATATTTTATATTGTAGTTGTATTAGTTTGCTATATTTATAGTGTATTCTAATTTACTCTTTATATCGTGTATCCTATAGATATTCTATAGCTTTATAAATATATCTATTCTGGTGTTGGTCTGTATATTTACTGTCTATTTTTTAATTGTTTAATAAGCAACAGTGGGGCACGAATACACAAAATTCCAAACTACCAAACTGCTGAAACTCTGAGAGACGATCAAAATAACTAGCGGCTCAGATTCACCCAGCAAGTTCCAGCGCAGCACCAGGAGTCACAGCAGGCTTGCATATTGGAGCTAACTGCAAACGGAAGCTCCGTCCATCCTTGATGTATGCTCTTATGGCGGCAGCGATGAAGACGAGCCGAGGCTGAGAGTCGTTTTCTCGTTTTTTCCACTTTGATTCTAATCCTATAAACAAACTATCAAGCGCACACAGACCATGGATCTATTCTTTACAAGCCCTTGAGGCAGCTCTACTTCTTCGTCACACTGCCGCACACTACAGTGACTCACTATCACCTCTAGAGGAACAAGTGGTATTGCAAGAACGGTTAGCGTGCTAATTTCAGTAGATATCTCTGCAACACAATATATAGACGTCTTTAACATAATGTCATTATGTCATTCATAATGTTACCTCTTTACATTATGTTGATAATGTTAGTTCATTTTTAAACTGAAATTCTGGCCATATCTTACACATTGAACCTATAATATTAGGAGGCAGTGGTGACATACGCTGTATAGGAATATCCCTTAATGGAGTCTAGTCAATGGTGGTGGTGGTGAAGAGCAATGCTTATGAACCGGATGGATGTGATGTAGAGCGTCGCTTCTGATGAGCTCAGTGGAAGGACCCATGAGTGCTGGTTGTGATGGTAACTGGAGGTGAATGGGCTGCATCTATCTGACACTGAAATAACAGCTGACTGCAGCAAACAAAGAAACAGTTGATTGGGTCACAGAGATTGTGGCACAATCGGATTAGTGTAACTGAAAGAGTGAACCCTCAGTCGTCTGATTGACTAGGAAGCTGGAAAAGGGGCATGGGGGGATCAAATAAATAAACAGTTGCAGGAAGACTTCAAGACTTCATTATTTTCATTTCAACTGCATTTATCTTTTTCTAGCCATACAGGTGACAAACCAGAAGAAGGTAATACACACTGGAACAATGAAAGCACCTGAAGTGAATATGAAAGTGTGAAACAAATGTTGGACTATGATTTATGATCAAGTCATTTCTATGATAGGTGGGAAGTACGCAAATAGTGATTACATATGTTTGTGTCGTTTTCCTGTTTCTATATGACAATAACTCTGTGTACAAAGCCAGCTCCATGAAGACATTTTTTTACAGTTTGGTGTGAAAGAAGTGGCCTGCACCGAGCCCTGACTTCAACCTCACCCCAGAGAGAGAGAGAGACAGAGAGACAGAGAGAGAGAGAGAGGGGGAGAGAGACAGAGAGAGAGAGAGAGAGAGAGAGAGAGAGA
>CALSBV010008275.1:0-20583 GCA_943590825.1 Bovichtus diacanthus | reverse complement strand
GTTTTCTGGTTTAAGGCCTCTATCAGCAGGATGACATCATTTGTCTGTGTCTTCTAAAACTGTTATAAATCACCAGTGGTGCAGCACATAAATCATAAAACTCCCCGTATACAGCCTCAGTGACCCCCCCCCCCACACACACACACATACACACACACACACACACACACACACCTTTGACATATTAACGACATAGTCGAATCTGATTGGTCAAGTCTTGCCTATTGCCTATTTTGCTCATTGTGTGTTTAGGTGCAGCACTATCTGTAGTGCTGAAATGGACAGGAAGAGATTGATAGACAGACAGACAGAGAGACAGACAGACAGTACACACCTGCTTGCTTTTTTGGTTTTGTAAATTGAACTTTTCCCCATAGTAGCTATCCACAGACAGATGGGAAACAAACGAAAGAGAAATCAGGGGGACAGAGAGAGAAAGAGAATGAAAGAGAGACAGCGAGAATTACCAGATTTACTAGATTTTGGCCCAATTGGACAAACACCAAATTGAAATTATGCATTTAGAGTGCTTCAAAAGCATCTTGCAGGTGCAAAGAAAAACTACAAACATCGCCTGCAGAGCAATATTAGGCCAATTACCACTATACCTCAAAATGTAAAAAAGAGCAATAAACTAATGGCTTCATCTAAAAAAAACTGCGACCCCACTCCTATCACCGGAAAGCACTGCAATGCCAAGAGCTGAGTAAAGAAAAGAGACCCTTCACTCAGTTGGTGATGACGCTTTGTTCACTTTCTAACTCTGTTCTGTGTTAGGACCAGTCTGACAACACATCAATTAGAGTCAACCAAATTATAACACAACAGAAACAAAACTAAATCACAAATTGGAACACACAAACAAAAGAACAAAGCAACATGCAGTGACAGTACAGTGTGGCAGATTACCTGAGTACAGTGACTGTAAATACAGAACTGTTGACAAAGTACGGACTGAGTGACAGACACTAAACACAGAACTACTGACAGAGTAGAGACTCAGTGACAGACAGTAAACACAGAACTAGCCTGACAAAGGTCAAAGTCAGTGACTGGCAGTAAAACATAGAAGTACACTGACAACGTACAGAATCAGTGACTGGCAGTAAACAAAGAACTATTGACAAAGTACAAAATCAGTGACTAAAAGTAAAAACAGGACTCGCCTGACAAAGTACAGACTCAGTGTGACACAGTAAACACAGAACAACTGACAAAGTACAGACTCAGTGACATACAGTAAACATAGATCTACCGTGACAAAGTAAAGAATTGGTGACTGATTGTTAACACAGAACTACTGACAAAGTACAGACTAAGTGACTGACAGTAAACACATGACTACCCATATAAAGAACGGACTCAGTGACTGACAGTAAACAGAACTACAATGACAAAGTACAGACTCATTGACTGACATTAAACACAGAACTACTGACAAAGTGCATACTTAGGTATGAAAAGTAAACACAGAACCCTCCTAACAAAGTATAGATTTAGTGACTTGAAGTAAACATAGAAGTACACTGACAAAGCACAGAGCAAAAACATTCCTAAACAATACAACAATGTCTAGATCCTTCAACCTCATTTAACTTTGTTACCAAGTTGGTCCCTGTTGAGGTGATTTAATATAAATTAAGTCATACTAATAAATATAATTAATAATTAAATGTGAATTCTATTATTTAAATCAAATCAAATCATGTTTATTTATATAGTCCAATATCAAATGACACACTTGTCTCAGTGGGCTTTACAGACTGTAGAGGATACGACCCCCTCTGGCCTTAGACCCTCGCACCGCACAAGGAAAAACTCCCTAAAAGAAACCTCACAATTAAAGAGGGAAACATGTTCTAAACTTCAGAGAGAGACTGAGGAGGATCCCTCTCTCAGGACGGACAGACGTGCAATGGGTGATGTGTGTACAGAACAAACAACATAGTTAAAAATACAATATAGACAATCTATGTAACAGAGATGATGATGTGATCGTATATTATAAAGATGGATCCAGGGGGATGTCAAAAAAGGGTTCCTTTAATAATTACTAATTTCTTCTGATAACCATTGTAATGCCATTTGAGCTACTGCACCCACATCATTGTAGTGCCACATTATTATCAACTCTTATTTATGATTTTATTAATATATTTATTAATGTAAATTATCAACAATATTTGTTAATAACCAGACTTGCTCAAATCAGAACCCCAACAGTTTATTTAAAAAAAATCCCTTCCAGTTAGGTCAAACATAATACTGAGTTACTAAGTAGTACCTCATTACTTCATCATTATCTCATGATTACTTACTTATGTTTGTGTCCCTTCAAGCAAACAGAAACTTAGAACTGAGTAGATACTAAGTAGTCCCCGTGGGGGGCTTTAAAAAGTGCATTTGGGAAATAAAATTAATAACATTTTCTAATAGTAAAAAAATCACAATTTCACAAATTGGTGGCTGATGATCATATATTTTACACAATCCATTCAGATAATTACCTACATTTATATTATGTACTTCATAATGTCTTTATATTAATAAAGACATTATGTCTTTATACATTAATGTCTTTATTTAATATTGTACACATGGCCCCATACAATGCACCTTAACTAATAACACCAGCAAATGTATCCTACATCATATACAGCATTTAGATAAATTAAAGAATAATGGTAATTTTATTAGGAATCAGTTTCACAATATAACTTTAAAATCTTGGCTTATTCCTCTTACTTGCCTTAAACTGGAGTCCTTAATGAAATTAGCGCTGGTGCTGGACCTGTCACTTGATTGTTTGTTTTTTTAAAACAACTTTATTTACCACAAAGAGGTATAGAACAATACTCATACAAAAACATAGTAAAAAGTGGAGTACAAGCTATGCCTGGGGAGTCCATGAATTCCATAGAAGTTGAAGAAACTTAATTTTGATTTAGTTTAATAGAAGTTTTCAATTTAATTTAATTTAATTAAATGTAATTTGTTAATTCATCATGTATTGATTCATATTTGTTGTACATTGTTGAACATTAACATTAATGTAATGTAATAAATGTGTTATAGCATCATACAATTGCTAATAACCTTATGCAGTGGTGTTACTTTACTTAAAGCTCACAGTGCCATGGTATAGAGTGTTATTAATGTTTATAAAACATAATTCCATTCCAGAAACTCATTTATAATCTGTTATTATACGTTAGTGCAATGTGTCCTCTATAAATGGCTAATGGTAATTATAAAGTATTGTGTAAGCCAGAGCTCAGATTTTTCTTTCAAAAACTATTGAACTGAATCTATTTTTTTATAATTATATATATTCTTGTACAAAGCATTATGGTCTTTTAAAATAAATAAACACTACACTGAACTAGTAATGGCATCTCATGTGTCTTCTTTTGGTGCTATTTTATATCCACTACTGACGTTTCTAAACATAAAGCTTGTTTAGCATTATTCAGAACTATTAAGGTCCTTTTAACGTTTGGAGTCCCCTGCTTTACCCTCTTTAGACTTTTGTCCGTTTCATCTTGACTTCATTCTCTAAACTGTGTGCATACAGCCCTGCAGTCTCATGAACTTTTAGGGCGATTGGCGGAGCGTTTACCTGATAATTAGGATCAACTGGCACACTTTTAATTTACAAGGACAATGGGATTAGTCATTATAAGAACTGAAGTACGAACAATTATTCGTTTAAAGAACACCTCATGAATATAACGGAAACCTTTTTTAAGACCTTTTTCAAGAACAAATTTAAGAACAAACTCAAGAAGATATTGGTGACAGAGGCCTATTGTTGATACAGCATGTCTCATTATATGTATGAGGTGAGGAATATGCTTATATAATCCATTCTAAAAGCCTAGAACTAGAGTATAATGGAGAGACTGCCTGATGTATTTATTCATATATGATTCATTTAAAGTCTACAGTTCTATCTAGTGGTTGGAGAGGTAACTGCACACAAATATATTTTGTACATGGAACATTTCGAATAGATCACATTGACAACAGCTCATACGTCACCTGCTATCTGGTACTGGTTTCTGAATGATACTTTGGCCAAACTGCATCGGTCCAGCATCGATGTGATGTGAGCATGTGAACAGGCTGAGGGTGGTAAACTGTTAATCCTGTGTTTATGCGAAGACACAGACCAGCACATTCTAACCACCTCTTTATCACTTTACCTTTATATACTTTCACTTACTATTTTACAAACTGTTTACATTTCTGTATAACTTCTCATTAACTACATTCCTGTTTACATTTACATTATTTTATTAATTTGCAATTACTGTCGACCACAAATATATATATTATTTTATATTTGTTATATTGTATCTCAATATTTTAACTTGCACTATTTTATGTCTTAGATTAGAGAATTTTTTACTTTCATGATTTTCTTTTTATACATATTTAACGAGCATTGTTGGAGGTAGCCTGAGATATAAGATTTTCATTCTCTGTAAGTCTCTTGTTGTGCATATGACAATAAATAACTTGAAAATCTTACAACATAAAGATCAGAGGTGAGGACATTCCTACTCAGAACACTACATCTTAAGAGCAAGCAGGAGGATGGCGAGAGGGAGGTGCAGCAAGACTGAGGGGCCAAACTGTCAGAACATCTATTCAGTCAGCACCAACCACAAACCATTTCTGCTGTTAGACAGGAGGTAAGATCTCTTTACAACTCTACGTCATTCTTCTCGTAGAGTGTACTTGAGTGATGTATGACATCACCATGACATCACGTGTGACACCTTTGGAGAACACTACATCAGTAAAAAAAGCAAAGACCCTGAATGAATACCAGAAACAGACGACATCAGTTGTCTGTGAACACCATACCAAAACACATAGCATCCACTGGAAGAGGTCAAAGGTCATCGAGCTGGAGACAGTGGACGACTGGAGAAAGAACAAGGAGGACATTCACATCTGATTCCAGAGGTTTACAAGGTTTACCTTGTAGTAAAATTAAGAGTAAAATTCCATATGTAGGTCACAAAATGATGCCAGAGCAAGTTCCATTCACCTTAAGAAGGCCAAGGAATGCAGCTCTACGTGGAGTCTAGATTTTTTTGATTATGAAAACGTTACTTGAATTTAAAAGAGATTTTATAATCTTCAAGGAGGTGCAATGGAAATGCAGGATTCTTTGCAATGTGTAGTTCCTAGCCGCCTGCTCCAAAGAAATAGGGGGCAGCATTTCCCCTCTACTACCGAGTCAATACAATCTAAATTTACAGTCATCAGTTATATAAAAAAAAAAAAGCCTAGTATTGAATGTTAACCTATGGTTATATTTTAGTTGTAGTAATTTGGCATATTTATTGTCATTTTAAGTTTATTCTTCACATTGTGTATTGTATGCTACAGCTATATATCTCATTTCTAGTGTTGATATATTTACTGTGTATTTTTTACGCCTGTCAGTCAGTCGGTCAGTTAGTCAGCAAATTCGACCAAACTGCTGAAACTCTGAGAGCCGGTCAAAAAACACTGCTATCTTGTAATCTCCTTGTGTGGCGTCAGCCTGTGTTTACTGTGCGACTAATGTTTGACTAATGTCAAATTTTTCTCGTATCCGCCATGGCAGCATGACCAGGAGAGCAGCTCGCTGGGAGAGCAGAGAGGTCGGCAAAGTCGGCACTCGGTAGCCGCTTCCGTCACACGAAGCCTCCATCAGACGGAGCCCCAGTCAGAAGGCCAAAGAGACTTGAGCTCATCCAGAACAAGCCCCAGCGCAGTCACAGCAGGCTAGTGGACTGCTGTAATGGCAGCAACACAAACTTTGCAGTTCCCCGGATTGGACCATCGGTGCTGTGGATGAGCTCGAGCTAATTGCTAGCTGAATTTACACCGTCTCCAGGGGCTGCCTACAGCTATAGCTACAGCCTCCTGGCAGCTGTGGAGATGAGGCGAGGGTGCAGGCAATTTTCTGCCACTTTGAATGTATACAAAAAACAAAGTATAAACCATGGACCATGGCTGTATTATTGACAAGCCAATCAGGAAGCTATACTTCTTCTCCCTCTGTACTGAGGCTAGACTGGAGCTACAGTGACCTCCTATCACCTCTTGAGGAACAAGTGGTATTACAAGACAAGAAGTGTGTCAGGCTTTGAAGCAAATTTTTGTATTGGCCAGTCACGTGATGACATGGGGCCCAATTTTTTTTGAGGTAAATCAACTTCCCAGTACAAACAGATATATTTTTTTAAGGAAAACCCAAGTGTGCATGCTCTATGGGCTCCATGGATGCAAAAGGACGCCGGAAGATCCGACTAATTTTGGCGTCAAAAGTCGAGCCATTTTGGCTTTTCTTCTTTTAATACATCCATCGCCGGTGTTAGTCAGTTAGCATGCTAATTTCAGTAGATATATCTGCAACACAATACATAGCGTCAACACTGTTACCTCTTCACATTCTGATTTCCACATGTCATTTAACCCCCTTCTGATATGGTGATGAAGTGTATCCAGCAGTGGATGAGTGATGTGTGTGAGGAAATAACCCCAGAGGATGCGAGATGTTTTCATTGTTGAGAATGAGTGCTGAGCATGTTTCCATTTCACAGCCCTCCTTACATTTGGCACTGCGGCTGAATCTCCCTGCAGATTATGACGTCACGGCAGAGTGGGAATAGAATCAGTCCTTCATCTGGAGGCAGGGATCACAGTCAGGATTAAGTGCATGTAGGTAATGGTCTGTTGTCAGTGAATGCTCAGGAGCAGCAGAGCTAAGTTCATGCAGTCCCGCTGGCTTCTCCCCTGTGGACCTCGTAGAAAAAGAAATTGTGGATTTTTTGCTGCCTGAAGTTGAAGAATGACACAAAGATAATGAGACATCTGAGGCTTGTTTTCACTCCTTTGGTAAGCTAAACTATCTGTCCTGCAGCTGCTATTTTTCAAATAAATCTTCTTTGTCTTGTCTTTTCTGGGAAACTAAACTTTTTCAACAGAAAGTCTAATGTCATGAAAAACATGGCTAAGAGGTTAGTTTTTTTCTGTTGAGGTACACTCATTCTTCAATTTATTTTACTAACATTCACATATTTTTTTTCTAGAATATGTCTGATGCCCGTAACAACCAGTAGGCAAAATGAAGGTGAAATGGACCATGCTGGGCATGGTTGTCTTCTTTCTGCTCTCCGTGGTCATGACCTGCTGTTTCATATGGCAGTATAGGATGCCAAAGCTGAAGACAGGTAAAGTTTGTCAAGCCAACACCGATTTACAACATCAGAACACCCACACATAGACCTTAAAGACATACATACCTGGAACTATCTTTGGACCTGGTGTAATTGCTCGTTTGCAGGAGCTGCAGTAGGATTACACAAAGCAGGAAGTAGAAGCAGCAGGATTAGCAGCCAAGATTAAAGCAGACTTTAACTCCTGCTGAGAGACAGGATGAGGAGTGAAGGTGGAGCTGAGCAGTCCTGGATGTTTGTGAATAAAATGACAACAGTCACTGCTCATGCTTTGTATGTGGTATAAATCTAAAATTGGCTCAGGGTGTACACGCTGGGCCTGAAGAATCAATTGCACCATAAATACAATTCCATTCACTTACATTGTATTGAGGTTGAGGCAGACAGAGACAGAGAGTCTCAGAGACAGAGATGTCAGAACCTGGACAAATAAAACTTAAACTTTTACACTTTAAAGACCTCCAATTGTTTTTTTATTTAATAATTTTAGTGAACTAACATGCTTCGGTTTTATGTGTTAAGATGTTTCACACTCTTGCTGGTCTGTCTGCTTATATTGTAAGCTTGCCTTTTTTTCTCGCTTTTTGCTGAAAGTTAATAAAGCTAAATGCCAAACCCTAAATGCTTAACAACAATGTTTTGTTTTCTGCATGTGTTAAACACACAAGATACAACAATAACAGTGGACAGCATTGGAGTTGTTGGAAGGTATTTTGTAACTTTTGACTGATCAAGGTGAGCAAATCCCCCTGCTTCCAGGTTTGCGCTAAGCAGCTAAACTGGTTGTGGAACTAGTCTATCTCTGACAGTAGGATTGACAACAAACAACTGATTTTCATGAATGGTCTTTTTTCATGTTTAATTAGTACAATTTTGATACATTTCTGCAAAGCCCTACAACATCAAGTTAAAAAGTTATCCACATTCACAGTCGGGACCTGCCATAACAGTCTTCTTGTCTAATCTAATTGTACTTCTCTGGTTGTTCAATTTTATCAGTGACCGATAGATAGGTTGTGTCTAATGTTTCATAATTGATTAGTCTGCCCTTTTTCCCCTTTTCCACAGAAGTGATAGTAAAACAAGCGGTAGTAGAGGAGATGTGCCCTCTGTTCCCTGAGCCTGTGCCCCTCAAACATCCCATCACATCGTTGAGGGTGGCCTTGGAAAAGGTGAATCTCTTTCAACTTTGTATTCATATTAAAATGTTTTGTCATGTGGATATTTTGGATGTAGTTATAGTTAGTCTGAATGAAGTTTCTCTTTACAGATAGATGTACTCCTGAGGTCAAGCATTCACACCATCGAGCTGCCAGCGATATCAGCCATCGTGGTTTTAAATGACTCTGTGCTGTGGAATGGAAACTTTGGCAAGAAGAACATAAGTGATCCCTCCTCATCTGCACCCAATGAGTACACAGTGTACAGGTGAGATTTACAGTCACGCACAGTGTGTAGAACAGGCGTGGAAGAGATTAACATGAAATATGACAGAGATATGACAAAAGGGAAGTGGTGATTTTTCTAAATGCCAAGCACTTAGTTATTAATAATTTCAGTGCTAAAAGCTCAGCCAGTCCATGATATTAGCAACTCCATCTGAACAATAATCATTACCACATGATGTAATCTGTAGTCTAATTCTTCTATTGGATTGCATTTGATCTGAGGTTTAGGATTAGACTTTAAGTAAGCTCCATATAGGAACTGTGATCAATGAGACTGAACCACTCAATAAATGAAGCACTTAAATCTGTGGAGGAGCAGTGGCAATGCTATTATTAAACCAGGATACATTTATTTAATCAATCGGAATATGCATGTGTTGCGCTGACTTTAATCGCTTTGATTGCAGAATTGCCAGCCTCTCTAAGATCTTCCCCACACTAATGCTGTACAAGCTGTGGGAGGACGGCCTGGTGGACTCTCTGGATGACCCTCTAGAGAAGTACGCACCCAACTTCACCATTAAGGACACATTGTGGAAAAGCGGGGGACCAGCATCGTCCTCAGTCAGGACCCTTGGCAGCCACTCTCCTGCACTCACCCTGCGCAGGATGGCCAGTCAGCTCTCTGGTAACCACATAATTTTTTATATTTTTAATGACATGACATCTTTAATCTTTAATCTTTAATCTTTAATCGACGTCTAAGGAACAAGCATCAAAGAACTGTGTAGCTCTGTATACAGTAGTTCCACAAATGTAAATCATCACCATATTTGTGATTTGTTCAGTGATTAAAATAGTGCTAGTGTTCTCTCAGTGGAGTCTACCAGACAGAGCTTGGCAGGCAGGATTACAGGAATAGGGATGTCATTTTACAATATAGTTAGGAAGTGACCTTACTACAATTGTGAAAAATAGAAATATAAAAGATTGACACAAATATGGAACAAGCTTGAACGAGATGGACAGAGCTGTACAGGTTGTTGTAAGTCTACTTCTGAAATAATTTCATTGTCATGAAAAACATTAAGTTTACTATAAACTGATCCTAGCAACTGCAGTTTTCTGTGGCAATGTTCAAATGACAATGGCAGGAAAGATATGTCACTGGATACTTAGGGCAAAAGAAAACTAGCTCCAGTAAGAAATTAGTATGAACACAAAACAAAATGAAAAGTGAAACAAAATGGCAATTCAGTCTGATTATCAGGCTAGGAAGTTTGGACAAAACAAAATATTATTTGATAGAGCTGGACCAGAGAATCTGCTGTCAGAGCCTGCTCCTGGCTACATTCCTCTGCCTCCCTGATCTCTCGCCAACAACTATCTGTGTGTCTCTTTGGAGTCTTGATGTGATAAATTGAAAAAATGGGGATAACAGAGCACGTTTTCAGACCTCCAATGCATTCCTCCTGTTGCATCCTGTTGTTCATACAGAAAGTGACAGAAGCAGTTGTGTGTAGAATGAGCTTGAGAGAGAACTTCCTACTTTCACAACTTCACACACCTGACCAGTCCCTTTGTAAAGTCCGTGTGATTGTGGGATATAAGGTGTTTGGTGCATTCTCCCCAATTCTGCTGTTGATAAGGGGGGTTCAGATGCTGCCAGTGAAAGATTTCAGTTAGGGTTACAGACTTCAGTTTGCCTCAAGGAAACCCAATGCACTACACCCTCATAAACAATCAGGACCTCCACTCCCCTATTTAGTGCTTTGCTAAATTCCTGCATTTCCACTGAACATGGCATTGGACAGAAAGTGTGAGGCGCAGAAACATCCAATATAAATTGGATGCTTTGGAGCATTGGTTGTGCACATCCACAGAAATGAACAGGGCATGTCCATGCCTCATATTTGCCAGTCTTGAAGTTGCAAGTTTATAACAAAGCTGTTACATTGTGTAACATTCATTCCATTATATACACAGTTCAATAACTCAGCAGCAGTGTGTGAAGGA
This sequence comes from Bovichtus diacanthus, assembly GCA_943590825.1. Classification (NCBI taxonomy): domain Eukaryota; kingdom Metazoa; phylum Chordata; class Actinopteri; order Perciformes; family Bovichtidae; genus Bovichtus; species Bovichtus diacanthus. The sequence goes on along the minus strand of CALSBV010008275.1, from coordinate 9,938 downwards.
AGCACATTGGTCAAAATGTAGATCTAGACATTCATTCTCATCTTGTCATTTTTTTGTAATAAGGACATCTCTCTACCACCCACTACAGCACCTTAGTCCATTTTGCCATATTAAAGCAAGTATTTTTGCTTATATGCTTGCATGTACTGTTCTAATACATATTAACAGAATAATGGCCATGTTAAGTGGTGGGTTATGTTCTTACACAGATACAATATCTATGACATTTTTTCCTGAATGGCTTCTAAGTATAGTTCCTTCTTTAAAGCAGCCAAAAACATTCATGACTTTATGGACAAAATAGTGCACAGATTTACTCATTAGTTTTACTCCCTAAGGTTTTCTAATATTTTCCCAGGCTTACCCAGGAGATTAAGGTCAACTAATCTCCTTTGGAGTGGAGACACAGAGGCAGCCCTTAATTTGTTACAGGATGATGTCCTTGTGGCAGATCCAGGCACCAAGTAAGACTTTGTTTTCTCCCTGTGTTGCTCTATTTTTGAATGTGGTGACTTAAGACCTGCTGTGCCTTTCTGTGGTCTGAACAGAAAGAGGCGGTTGCTGGCTATGTATAGAACATGGATCCTTTTGGTATTTTTTATCCAGAGGAATCTTACAAACATCTGTGACATGTAATTTCTCTTTTCCCTCAGATGCCATTACAGCAATGTTGCTTTTTCTTTGTTGGCCAACATCTTGGCTCAGAAGGTGACTGGCTCAGACTTTGAGAGCTGGGTGTCAGACAATGTTCTGGAGCGGCTCAGCATGGAGGACACTGGTTTCAATTTAACTCCAGCCATTCAGAGGCAGATGGCTGTGGGTGTGTACAGCAATGGCCAGCCAGCTCCCCTCTTCAACCTCGGCTGGTACCGACCTGCAGGCCAGATGTATTCCACAGCAGCTGACATGGCCAAGCTTATGATGACTCTTCTGGGCTCAAACAGCAGGAATCTGTTCCGTCAGGACACCCTGAACACCATGCTGACCCCGGTCTTCCGATGCCACAAAGGTTACTTCGCCAACTCTACCGGCACACCATGGGAGATCAACGAGCAGTTTGGCTATGATGTGGTGAGGAAGGACGGTGACCTGGACGGCTATGCGGCCACCTTCTCCCTGGTGCCACGGCTCAAACTGGGACTGGTGGTCATGATGGCCGGGGTTCGGCCTGCAGACCAGGACCTTTTGAGACAGGCCTACAACTATCTCATTCCCGCAGTGGAGAGTGCTTTCAGGGACGCTCGACAAACTCTAAGACCGCCACCCAACTCAGCTCCATATGTGGGCTTTTTCACTTACAGGAATATGACTTTCTATGAGATTAAGGTGGATTCAGACGGGGTGCTGGTCATGCAGCAATTTGGACCACAAGTGGACACAACTGTGCCGTCCAAGTACCGAACTATTCGGCTGGATTACCTGCAGGACAGGGTGTTCAGGGTGGTGTTTGAGAGCCCGTACCCTTGCAAGCTGAAGGTTAACAGCGCCTCTGTCTCCCTGCAGGCACAGGACAGGCAGCTCTTCAACTTTTACCTTTTCAACAAGAAAGGTGTGTCGTCAGGGTTTGATTCCCCAGGACTCAACACTTACAGGGTGACAAGGATAGCTGGCAGACCATACTTTACTTCATGAAGACAGGAATTGAACAAGTTGACACTGTTACTGGGGGCTTCAATCAAGGACAAATGCAGTGGGAAACATGATAAGCCAAACACTTGGCAGTTCTCAACTGTTGAGTCAATGGTCATGTGATGTTCTCTTGCTAAGATTAATGTGATTAATCTGAACTAGTATATTAATATTATTTATTTAATACTCCTCTGCTTATAATACTTATTCTATTATTTAGTGTTATCCAAAGCTCCAAACAAGAAAAGCAAAACTGATGACAGTACTGTATAAATGTTTCCTCAGACGTGTTTGGATAATGTGTGGCAGTATTCCTATTTAACCTTTAAGTGCCTACAGTGTGACCTAGAAAGAGGAAAACACAACTGATTGAAATGTCAAGTGGTCAAGTTTTTCAAGATTTAAATCCAATGGGGAAGCATGTAAACATGCTTTGAGCATTAAGTGTTACAAGATAATATGCTAAATAAAACCCAAATGTTATAACAACTATTTATTAAGTGTTAATTAAGTCTTTATCAGGAGAAAATGTGTGTACATGTACATTTTAAATGCATATGCGATATTTCTACATTGTTAAACAAACAGCTGAGGTGACCAGAAAAAAGATTTTTTTAACAACCCCACCATACCCTACATAACAAGGAAGACAACATTTAAAACACTCTTCAACGTAATATAAAAAATTCCAAACAGCGTCGAAAAAAAGAACTCCCTTTTGACACAGTGTTAACAAAAGTCTGATCATTAGGTAGGGTTTGATGCAGGGTTGTTATTGCATTACTTTACATTGTACGGTGGTTTCTATTATTAGCAAATTCTTGTGACCCTTGGTTCAAGATGGGTTCAACATATACACTCTGGACAATTTCAGTGAATTAACTTTAATGCCATTCTTTATTTGATCAAAAACATATTTTTGCCTCTCCTCTTGTGATCCGATCTTCACCATACAGTTTATGACAGCAGCGATTCTAGGGGCTCTGAGGCTGTACCTAGGCACAGTAGGGCTTAGAGCTAAATGCTACGTCAGCATGCTAACATTCTGACAATGACAATGTGTACATTACGTTTATTCGTAATTATATTGAAAATTGATAATACAAAATACAATCAACAAATACATTATCAAATATATTTAATTAAAAACAATTGTTTAACTTATTAATGAAGAAAAACTTGAATAAAGTTAATTATTATTAAATCAATCTATTTTATTTGATTTTATGTAATTAAATTAAACTAAGTTAATTGAAATATATTTAATTACCACAAATACATTCTATTTAATCTAATAAAGTAAATTACATTAAATTACATTCAATAAATACAATTTTCTTAATTAATAAAAATAAATGTAATAAAAATAAATACATTTAATTAAATTCATGAAGATTCATGAAAAGAGGCTTTGTATCGCAAAAGACAATAGCTCCCAGATCACAGCAGGACTTCCCAACAGAGTGGATGTAAAAGTCCTTGGTCAGGTCCTTAAAGAAGTCTGTGTTCAGACTGCTTTGGAGAAATACTTGTTCTCCCTTGATGGAACTTAGTTCATGTGGCTGGATGGGAAATTATCTTTCTTTTCTAGGTACAGAGTGGGTTTTACAAATGTATATGAGGTTTACTAAATTAAATTAAAATTAAAGTAAACACATTTTCAGTTGCTGCTTTTATCAATTCCATTCATACTGTTAACTTTAGTTTTTGATGAAAACATAACATCCAGTATTTCCACTCTCACTCAGGGTGCGTTTGTAAATAGTCACAGGGACAGTCCTCTGGAGCAATATTGTGGAGGAATATTGTTACAGTCTACAAACTATCATATCTCATCATGATCATCTCTTACATTGTCGTCCTCACTGACAAGCAAGAGGAACTACATTTTGTATTATACATATCGATAATCGACATGCATTTATATCTACCCGTTTGTTAATTCATCTAGAAATAGAACACTCTGTTTCTTCGAACAACAACACTCTTATCTTAGTGTGGACCGTCAGATTGGATAAATGAATAATGTGAATATAAATAAACTTGACTTGATTTGATGAACGGACCCTTAATATTATGCATAATTGGTTAAAAACACTTACAGAATTCCCCTCGTCCAGTGATGGAATGTAACTAAGTACATTTACTCAAGTAATTTTACTTGAGTATTTTTATTTTCTTCTACTTCATACTTTTACTTCACTACAATTCAGAGACAAATATTGTACTTTTTACTGCATTACATTTAATTGTTAAATTTGCAAATGCTGCTCAAAGTTATCTCAGTCAGCGGCTTTTCTGGCAGCATCACAGTGTCTCTATCTTTCCGCTCACTTGCTGCACAGCCCCTAATAACAAAGTAGCACTAATTACTGATCAAATGTAGCGATAAAATTAGATCAACGTCTTTTCTGAATCTTTTAGAAACATCTCCTGTAATTTGGCGAACACATAATCCACCAAAGAGCACGTGTTAAAATATCATTTGAATTCTATCCAAGTATTCACTCTCTTCTCACGAGACACCATCGTGTTTCTCATTAACATGAAATGACCAAAAAGGAGAAATGGTCCAGCGAGAGTGATATTATTTTCACTAACACCACTTCAACACAACGCGTGTCTTTCTGATTTTAGTAGCTTTTCCCTCATGAACATCTCACAGAACTTCATATGAATTTAGTATAATTTTGTGGGTTTTTGTTTTGGAAGTCTCTCGCCAACTCCCGTGCTGCAATACCACCAGTTTTACCAAAAAACAAATATCACCATGTGATATCGACAGAATTGTAATTGACATAATGTGGTTGTTTCTTGACCTAATCCAACAGGTTAGTCGGTGCAGAAATGCAGGAAAGTTGAAGTAAATGACAATTTGTTGTAAGGGGGCCCCCAGACCCTCACGCTAATTATGTGTCTTTCCAAGTTTGCTCCCCCATTTAAAAACTTAACCATGTGCCCCATGGTGAGGAGCATGTCTGAGCGACCCCTTGACTCTTGGACTTATTTCTTTTGTCCATACGGTTAACCTGTGTTGGTCTCGGGCTATATATATATATATATATATAGCTATATATATATATATAGCTTATATATATATATATATATATATAGCTCAACAGGTAATTTCAACACTAATTAAAAGTTAATAGACTAACTTTTTATACTTCCTTCTCTTGGAAAAATCCAAAAAGATTTGTTGAAGAATTGTGTTTTTCCACCTGTACAATCAGGCATTTCTCATCTATTCTTCCAGAAGTAAATTGTGTCACTTAGCGCTGATCCTCAGAGCTGCTGACTGAGTTTACTCTGAGCAGCAAGTCCCGCGGGCCACAATTTTTTTGCGCTGCCTTGCATTTTGGCCACTCAGGGTTTCCAAAGTGTAGGGACACCATGAAGACATCGGACATAGTGATTGTAACTCGGTAATTGAAGTCAATCTGGCGCAGTCCCCACTCCCCGAAAGAGTTTATTTGGTATGTAGAGACAAAGATTACCGTTGCTTACCTTATGACAATTCACAGGAACATGTTACCTAGTTTACCTAATTCCTTTAGTCCGTGAGGTAGAATCTAAAGAGATAGCTGCGCTGTCCACCAATACACAGACAAAAGAAAGCCATTTCAAAAGGGTAACTAATAGCAAGCCTTTTTCTGTCCTGGCATGGTATATGTATCATGGGGTTCAGGATTGGTTATATTTCTCCCCACACTAATTGTAACCATACTGCTGGTGTTTCTGCTAGCCACATGTTTGATATCAAGAATGAAGGAAGTCCTTCGCAGCGCTACACAAGTGGCCATACAGGCACCTCAAGAGGATATGGGATATAATACTGATGAAGATAAAATACTGTTGTATGACCGATGGGGGCCCCCGGCATGCTTGATGATGATGACAATGATTATAAATAAAAATAACGTTACGTTTGCCAAAATATTATTTTAGGTAGTTTCATTGTACAATTATTTGTGGAATGATTAACAACAAATATGTGTGTGTATTATATACTTTTGATGAATTTATGGTATAACTAAGAGTGATTTTGATTTTATAAAAATATTAAAAGTCTACACTGAAGGGTAAATGACACCATTTAAGTTTGATCTGTTTAAGACGCGTTTTGCTTCAAATGTTAACTTAATCATTTGATTGTAACATTGTGGATGTTATTGCTTACAATGCCTGTGTCCTGTGGACTGAAATGGAACCACCAATGTAATCCTGGCTAATTGTAGCAATTCACAAGGTTCAAAATCAGTCATCCAACCCCCATCCAACCAACCTGCAACAGATCCAGTGGATACAGATGGAAAGAAATGGAAAAGATGCCAGGTCTGTCCACCCCAAGAGGACAGTAAAAGAAACAATAATAACATCTGCAGAAAGCACACAGTTACTTTCTGCCCATCATGTGGACAAAAAAAAAGTCTTTGTGATGAAGGAAAAACATTAACAAAATAATTTCTAAATAGTGTCAGAATTAATCAGTCATTTTTTTTCAACATAATACTAAGGTTTTTCCTCTCAGCGACATAGACAAGCCACTCCTTCTTGAGAGTTTCAGGAAGTTTGATTGATTTCGTCACCAGTGGATTCACTCCAGATCTCTCAAGTGCATTCTCTACAGCTTGAATAATTCCACTATTTTTTGTAGTTGATTACTTCTCATAGCTGGCATTCTTTGTATCTCCTCCACTATTTCAATAGCAATAGTAATTTGATTTCCATAGCCGTTTTCCAGGACACGGAAGATGTCATCTGCAGTGTTATAGGTCGTGAGGTGAAGGTCTCTTGTGATTTTGTTGTCAAGACTATCCACTAATTGAAAGTTTTTCACCTCTTTTGAACCGGTTGGCTCCCCTTGCCTCTGAAGTGCTTCCCACTCCTTTTTCCACCTGTGGAAGTCGCATTTATTTCCAGTGAATTTGGGAAGTGTCTTCGGTTTCAACTTGATGGTTGGCGTGGCATAATTTGAGATCACAGCTGACCGTGTTGGTCGTCCAGCATCCTCCTTTATCCTTGCTTGTATGAAGTGGACCTTTTTGGAGACCAACCTGGGAAGATGAAGTTCGAGCCCCTTCAGGTGCATCTGAAGTTCCTTCTGATTGTCCAGTGGGATCCCTAATTTCCACTGACTGTGCACCTCCTTTGCGGCCTCTATTAATCCCTGCAGGTGGTTAAGCATAAAGTCATATGCCTCCTGGTTGCTGTCAGGTTGTACAGCAGCAGTGCTTTCACACGCATCCTCTGCTGCCTGTAGTGCTGTAGACATTTCAACAATTCCGAACTTGACCCAAAGAGCCTCCCGAGTTAGGGCTTTAACCTCCTTTAATTTCACATCACATTCATTTGCAGCCCTTGCTAGGTCGTCTCTTTGCAGTTCAGTTAACTCAGCTTCCTCCTTTGTGTCCAGCTCCGCCTCCAGTGCTGCAATGAATCTGGCTTCCACATCGTCATTCACTTCCATGACTTTCTCGGCTCCTATTGTGAGTTTATTGAAACTGTCTCTTAGCTCTTCTTCAGACATGTCTTCATAAGTCCTGGTAATGCTGTTGACCAGGCGAGAAAATCATCTTTTTGCCGTCGTTCTCTCCACTTTCAGTTTCTCAACTGATTTCCCACTAGTATGATCCGCCATGTTTAAATCCACTTGGCAGGTTGTCCACAGTTGAGAAGGGAACTATTACTTTTAAAAGAAGCCTGGATGTTGTGTTTTTTTCCCCAAGATTCCAGGTTATTGCTTTTGCCATTCCAGCTCAAAGCTCCCAGATTTCAATTCCCTGGTTCTCCAGTTTCACGGTTCCCCGGTTTTTCACTGTCAAGCTCTGTTCAGAATGTGCAGCTTCCCCACTTGAAAGGGATGGAAGCATCCACCCGAAGATTTTTAACTGGATTCCACACAAAGACCAAACTGCTTTTTCCTTTTAATTTGTGCAGGTTCAGCAATTAGTTTTAGACAGTTCCATTCTACATCAATCAGTTAGATAAGACATTAGCATTTGATGTTTAGGCATTAGGTGAAAAACCTAGGTGAAAAAAAACTGAAAAGAGAATTCTTATATACGTATTACACGCTATTTCAAATAAATGTAAATAGCAAAATACACACATCTGTAATTATCAAATATTCCATTTCATCAGGCATTAGCACCTTAATTCATTAATTTACACTTTACAAAAATAAAGATAATGCACAGCTGCTGCCATAATCTTAACAGGTAATGCATTTAATTTCAACAAGTAAATATGTACTTTATTGGCATTTTAAGTACTTTTAACATTATTTTTGATTAAAGTAATACAATTATGCAACATTTTTAAGGGGATGATATGCCAGATGCTGTTTTTACCCTGCAGTGGCCTGAAAATGCAATTATTGCAGCTTTTAAAGTTACCTTTTTTTTATTTAATGTTGAGGTAAGCAACTTTGGAGAAACCAGCAAGGGTAAACTGTATGTTGAAAGCATCCAACAGAAAAAAATCCCAGTTCCTCCCTTCAGGCCTCCTGTCAAAGCCAGTCCCCCCAAACTAGGGGTAGGCGATATGATCTAAAATGTATATCACAGATATCAGTATATCACATGCTTTTTTTTTTTTTTGTGGTGACCGATTATATCACGGTATTACAAAATAAAAAGGAATACATACACTCAAAACATGATTCCATCTCTTTCACTCTATTGGCAATGTAAGGAAATATATCTTAAGAAAGAAAAAAATATTAAACAAAATGGCTCCAAATAGGAGTGAAAACAAGGTACATGCATACATGTGTTTTGGGATAAGTAGTCTGCCCAATAATGTATGATATTTAGTAAATCTAGTGTAAATCATTCTCAGAGTTAACAGCCATGCTGTTGTTTTTAGTTGTTGCTTCATTGCTGAGCGACCTGAATCTGAGCAATAAAGAATATAAAAGGGGCAAAATGTTTTGTTATTTTACATGTTCACTCTTACATTACACTACTTTACATCTTTGAAGAAACCAAAAGCTGACTTTTAAACCTTAAATATAGACTATATACAGTCTATGATCTTAACCCACATGAAGAAAGAGAAAGTTTGAAACACTTGTAGGACCAGTAGACTGCTGTAGAAAATTTCACCTTCTTTTTCCTACGTGACTGGCAGCAGCAGCGCTGTCTGTGTGGACACAAGAGAGCGAGCTGTGGCAGTTCAGTGAGGTAGTGTGTCACACACAGGTAAAGGTAGGCAGCAGTCTGTACTTAACCATCGGCAGTATAACCTTTGTGGGTGTAAGGTAGTTCATCGGTTGTTGTGGCCCTTGTGTGTGCTGAAACCAAAACGTGTGTGTGCTTCAACAAAAACGTGTGTATTTATCACGGTAATGACAAAAATACAAAATACATGTTGTAGGACGCGACACCGATGATGGTGATGAAACCAGTATACCGCCCACACCTACCCCAAACACATGAAGGTGCACTGCCTGACTACTGCTGTCGGGGGGGAAAGACTTGACTCAGGGCCAGCGGATGAGTCTGGGTCTCTTCGCTAACACGTAACTTTGTTCAAATTTAAGCAGCTATTGGAGTCCAATGTAGTTTCAAAAATATTACAGTCAAGTCAAGAAAAGGTCTTCAGTAGAGAGAAGCAGAGTTTGAAGCAATAGAATTTTATTCTATAACACGCAGAACAAAAGCCGAGGTTGTTACATGTAATACACACTAAATAACAACAGTTTGAGTCCATCTTTTACATACAATATTGTCCTGCCTTTGCAAGATGGGAGCAGAGCTAACATTCAATTTCCCTCCCCTAATTATTTCTTCAAACAGTTTAATTCATATGTTCATAATGGTGTCTCGTTTTTAGAAGGTCCCACCTCCTTTCTTTCATGTACAGTAAGGTTTTTCCATGACATTCTTTTCTTTGATTCCGGCCCAAGTTTATGTTCAAGGATCTATACGTGGTCATTTACGACACAATTAGTTTCTGACACGGGTCTAACCTCTTTTTATAACAAAGGATTGCATGCAGTTTTCCCTTCATTACAGGTCTGATCATATACACTGGCCACCCTCACAACTGGCTAGCAACAGATTAGCAAGTCTGGCATTTTGGCATTGTAGAATATCTTTGCCAAACCAAAATAAAGTTATTAGGCAATTATTTCAAGACCATTAAAATATACACCTCAGAGAAAATACCGAAGTTCAGACCTTGGTGACATCAATGTTGGGTACGGCCATGGTTGGTGAGATGATGGTATTGTTGCCATATCTATATGATAGATATATATATCTCTCTATGATATATATATATATATATATATATATATATAT
>CALSBV010008272.1:51127-63627 GCA_943590825.1 Bovichtus diacanthus | reverse complement strand
CATGAAGGGAAGCCAACACAAACTGGAGCAGCTGTGGAACAGCTATCACTCCCAGAGGTTTGATCAGACTATGGATTGAATGAAGTCACTGCAGCAGGCAACATAACACAACTGACGATTACAATGCCAGAATATGTGAAGTTGAAATTTAATTGGATCGTAAGAAATGATAGAAGATTTTAATCTTTTAAGGTAATTATTAAGATAAAAATCTCAGAAATATTACAAATTGAATTGGATAGTAAGAAATGATAGAAGTTTTAATCTTTTAAGGTAATTATTAAGATAAAAATCGCAGAAATATTACAAATGGCTGTGGTATTACTACTTTTACCGAAGTCAAAGATCTGTGTACTTCATTCACCACTTTTGAAATGGCTAAGTCTGAAATGCGTGTGTGTTTGCAGGCAGAAGATGACTAAGCAGTACTCGCAGCAGGTGTCCTCAGCGCTGCAGCAGTGGGAGGCTGAAGCCCAGCGAGCTGAGGAGCAGGAGGAGAAGCTCAACGTTCGTTCACTTCTTTGTTGGATTGGTTAAATAGGGCCACAGGTTTGATGCTCTGTGACTTCTAGTCTTCCAGACTTTGATTTTATCAGCTGCTCTCTCTTTAGAGTCTGTTCAGACAGCAGCAGAAGATCCTGCAGCAGGCCAGAGTGGTGCAGAACCAGAAGCTGAAGACTGTCAGAGAGCTCTACGAGCAGTTTGTAAAGGTGAACATGCGTTAAGGATGTTGAGTGTTTTCATAGATTCTGCTGACACCTGCAGAAAAGAATCCCTCAAAAACATCATCTAAGTCGTTTTACGTTCAGGTATTGTTTGTTAGCTGGAACAGTAGTGTAATTCATGGCAGGATTCACAATGTAACGTTTATTTTGAATAAGGTTGTACTGAATGATTTGAAGTTTAGAAGCTTCATTCTTAACGTTGACATTTAAATATTTTATCAACATTTGAATGTTGCGCATCTTTTCATTTCATTTCTAATCATTGTGTTTAAAGCTGGTATTTCAATTCAAAGATTCAAAGGTTTTATTGCCAGATGCACAACAGCTACAGCGTAGTTTTTGGTAATACAATCTTAAGTCCCAGGCTCCTCCAACAGTGCAACATACAGTATGCTTAGGACATAAAAAAGAAATATAATACTACAATAAAATAGTCCCAAGAGACATAATGGTGCAAGTAAAATGCAGAAATATTTCCGCATAGTTGCTGATAAAGATGAGGCTACACTAATATTATCTGTATTAAACTATTAGTAGAATTAGACTCCAGTTTCAGATTTGTGTGATCCAAACATTTCCAATAACTCCAGAGCGTTTATAGTCCAAAAGTCAACATTTATTGAAAAAATAATTCACAACGTGTTTTTTATCTGATCAAATATTCTGCTTCAGTACATATTTGTTGCAGTTTGCTCGGCGCTCCATCAAGACGTCATACCGATAACGACTGTAGAAAGATTTACGCTGAAATCACCAGTTTGGAATTATTCAAATTTGATTTAATAAAAAAAGATTAACTCCTTTAATCAGATAAAAAAACTATTCAAAATGAGAATTTTAAAAAATTTTATTAGGGTGATGATGTAATAAAATATGACGACAGACGAGCTTCTTTGGAAAACCTCAATAGAAGCTTTGAATGTAAAGAAAAATGACATTCAGTACATTCCCAGTGACCATTGAAGACATTTAGTTATCAGGAACAGAATGCATTGCAGAACTGCAGGAAGGAAATGGAGACAGATGTGTTCTGTCTCCTGGATTCTTAAATAAATAAAAGACATTTTCTATTTCCTGCAGAATATGGAGGACATGGAGAAGAGCCACAGTGCTTTCCTGCAGGGTGCGCAACAAGAGCTGAGGAAGGAGATGGCCACGCTGCAGAAGAAGATCCTCATGGACACAGTGAGTGCAGAAAGTAGAGTTAGCACTGATGCACAGCTGTTTGACTCGCAGTGTGGTCGTAATGTTACTGATCATATGAGACTGATATTGATCTCTCTGGGAAACTTTGTTGTTATAGCACAAAGTAAATGCTGCTGCTATAATTACACATGCAGAGACAGGTGAAGGGAAAATGCAAACAAACTCCATAGTGAACGACACGCTAACGTCTGTGTTTTTGTGTTTAGCCGACCCAGACTAACTAGAACTAACATTCGTGCAAACATAGCTCTTATGCTGTTTTACCCTCATCGTTCTGAAGTTTGCTACAAGTGATGTAACGTAGCCCTGATGCATTTCATGTTGCACTGCGCTGGACTCCCTTTTAAAAAAAAGCCTTTTAAATGTTACATTACATGTCAGTGGTCATATGGTAGGTAAGGAGGCAACTTGTCCTTGTGTGCTCTGATTCATTTGACTTGCAGTTAACACCAGTCGTAATTTTGTTTTAATGGAACTTAACTTCTGGCATTTGCTCCTGGTTTCCTTCACCACTGTTTTGGAAGAAGAGAATAACAGGAGCTTTAAAAATGACTGATTTTCTTTTTTAAATAAGTGCGGTGGATCTAAGTTATGCCGATGTGAAGAGTGGTTCATGTGGATTTTCATAAGTAGCTGATAAATACTTAAGACACTTTAAAGTGTTAAATTTGAGAACAGAATTTGGTGTGGTGTAGAATGAGTGTTTAATTTCTCTCATCTTGACGTTCTAAAATCAAACCTGTTATGTTATATTAAGTTGTTTTTTTCCCCAGTCTTTGCAAAGTCTTATAGACTCATGTAGAGATGCACCGATAGTGTTATCAGATATCGAGACGACACTCACTCAAAGTGCCGGATCGTGTATCGTGGCAATGGGGCCGATTTATTAAATTCAATTCTATGTTTATATACTATATACATTATATACTGGAATTCAAATTCCTGTTGAAGTTTTGACCAATTGGTTGCTGCATTAAAAAGGATTACACTTGAATTATAATTTTGAAGTGTTTTTTACTCAGTTGCTGGACTACGATTTATTATTTTAATAATAAATTTAAATTCAGTAAATTTATACCTATGTGTTTATTTGTTACATTTTGTTTTACAATGTTGGGAGAGCAAGGTTTAAGTCAAGCCTGATGTTGCCTAACACATGAAAGAACCCAGTGAGGCATACAGCTCATTAACTAAACTCTGACACCCAACAAAGTTGTACCGGTGCATCCTTACACTTCTGACACATTGTCTTTAGATGTGACGGGTGTCAGATATTGTCTTTAGATGTGATGGGATGTCAGACTTTAGTCTTCTAAAAGTCTTCTATTGTGTAGAAGGCATTATTAAGTCAAATATACGGAATATAAATCATGAAAATAAACAAAGTGATATCAGTAAAAGTAAAAAAAATACAAACACAGAAATTATGAAAATAAATAATTCCCTCGTGTCCAACAGGAATATGATGTCAGAGGTTATTGATGTCACATGATGTTTGTTTCCACAGCAACAGCAGGAGATGGCCACGGTCCGAAAATCACTGCAGTCCATGCTGTTCTAACCTGCTGCTGTTACCACGGCGACAGGGCTGGTTTCTCATTTTAAGGATGCATTCTAGGCTGTTGTTGTTGCCATGGTTATTGTAGCTGTAATCCTGCAGCATTGTCATGGTTGCACAAGCCATATTTACACAGTTATGTTTCCATAGCAACAATGTCCTCTGTTATGTGAAAGTTTGGTATTTCCGCTACTTTTTTACTCGTTTAATAAAAGTGTTAATTAACTGTCTGTTCAGAGTCTAACAGCTGACGTTTGTTTTTAGTTCGTTCTCTACCTTTTTTTATTTCATGTCTGTCCACGAGAGAGCTTGTAAACTACAAGTTTCAGGGTTAAATTAGAAAACAAAGATCTCTCTGTTACAAATGTTTGGATGAATTAATTTGTTGACAGCTTGAGACAACGAACAAATGATCAATTATTCACTCTGCAAAACATAAATTGTGAAATCATCTTGACCCTCTTTGAGAGTAAAAAATAAACAATTATTTTTGTACAGTCCTGATGGATGCAGTCTTTTATTTTAAAGTCCAAGTGTTAATAATTCAGTTTAATGATAATATATATTAAGGGGGAATACACAAAGAATGGATTTTGGCGGCTTGTAGCTCCATGAATTGTGAATCACTTTCAGCTGCTATCTGCTCCTCTCAAGGTCGGATTCACAAAAGATATTGTGCCGTGATGTTACAGCGCAAACACGTTTTGTGCATTTGATGAGGGAAAGGAAAGACAATTTCCTTATTCATTTGTAATGAATTTTTCGTTAAAAAAAAAATAAAACATTTTTTTAAAATGGCTTAACTGTCACTGCATCCCAAAAATAAATACATTTTGAGCAGAGCATGTAGTTTGAGTTTCTGTAGCTATGCTTTGTAGTTATAATGTGTCTCAGGTCATTTTGTGTCTCTAATTTTCTAAATTTAACTGTAATTGTATTTTATTGTGCTGGATTCTCTGTCTCTTATTTAGTTTCTGCACCACCTCTAAAACAGTGTTTTGTTTAGTGCAATTTCTCATATGAATAATAAACTGAAATTGAAACTCGGTCCATTTTTTTTTGAATTTTCGGTACTTTTCGTGTGACGCTGGAAGTTCCTACTTTTATTTTGAAGTGCACTTCCTGTTGTGAGTCCGGCAGCGACTTCACCACTGATCGTCTGTTAACAAACCGAAAAAAGGACGACACCGTTTAGGTAAAGTTACCAGATATCGCGTCTATAATGTTGTTATTATTGGTAGCAGTTAACTTTAATTGATTTTTACACCTATTCATCGTCGTGTTTATGTATCTGTAGCTACTTTGGCTAGCTCTGTGCTAACTCGGCTAACAAATGGACGTTCTATGTCTGGTTTGGTAACAAAAAAGCATATTTTAGTTTAGTCTTAGTGTAGTTTTCTATTTTTAGCTCCTGGTTCATTTATTAGTATGATATGTAGAAACTATAACGTTAGATTAATTATTCGGCGCAATGTTTGTGTCGTTAACCTCTTCTCTAATTCAGATAAATTCTCCTCAGCACAAAAAACAAAAAAAGATGATTTTATTAGATTGTTTTGTGTAGTTTTCTCTTTTTAGGCCCTGGTCCGTTTATTAGTGTGTTCTGTAGAAACTATAACGTTGGATTAAATATTCGGCGCTATGTTTGTGTATTTAATCTTCTATAATTTATTGTTTTGCAGGTAAATTGTCCTCAGCAGCTGGGTGACATGAGTCTGCATTGGAGGTGATTATTGAGTTGGGAACCAGGTGTTTTATCAGGAGACCATGGAGGAGCCATTTGCAGCCAGTCCCAGTTCGTCTGAGCCGGACAGTCCTGGAGGTCTGAACCCAGGCTGCCTGCTGGACCCAGCTGACGTCCTCTACCATGATCTCTCCATCATCGTCCCAGAAACACCCAGGTAACATGGCTCCTTGTCTCACCTGTGCATGTGTACAAATGTACATTCTTAATACAGACAACACTAGTATCATTAGTGGTGGAGGAAGTATTCGGATCCTTTTATTGAAGTAAAACACGAATACCAAAATACTCCACTACAAGTAAAAAGTATAAAAAGTGAAAGTATTCATTGCATGGTAATATGTTCCCTGTCAGTGTTTTACGTGTGTCTGTGTGTGTGTGTGTGTGTGTGTGTGTGTGTTTATATTTAAAAAAAATAATAATAATAATAAAAATAATTTAAAAAAAAAATATATATATATATATATATATATATGATGTTTCTTACTGCTGCATTAATGTTGCATTTTACTGCAGTAGATGTTTAAGATTCTGCTCATTTTAACACTTTTGTAGTCATGTTGTCACATACGGGTATTTCTAATTTAGATAGAAAACCTTGAAAAATATTGATATTTGATACCGCAGGGCAAAATTAACATCAAGGGCATAAATGTTAAATATAATATGACAACGAGAACCTTTTATTTTCTTGTCCAACAGCAGAATGACTGTAGTAAATATTAACTATATATTTTTTAAGTACGTTCATGGAAACAATATTTATCTTGAGGTAGTGCACATGTTTGAAAGACAAATTGCAAGAAAAAAATATATATTTTTGACAACACTATACTGTTGGTAGTTTAATGTACACAATGCATCATATTGTATAAGATCATCATATGTTTGTATCTTTGTGTCTGTCCTGTCAGAACCACGTGTCTCTAAAAAGTCAACTTTTCACGAGTTCCTCAGAAAAACAGCCAGTTTTCAGCTTTGTGACAATGCATTTTGCATCCAAGAGGCTTTTTAAAGACTTTATTTATGTGAAGAAGAAGGAGGAGAATCTTCTCATGAAGGAACTCTTCATCCTTCAGTTTATCACAAACATCATCTGGCGATTCAGGGTTTAACTGGAGAGGATGGGGAGGAAACGGAAAGGTCTGCTTAAGAATTAGACATAACATTAGAAATCAAGTCGCTGGAAAATATCGGTTGTATGAAAGAGTGAAGCAGCTAAACAATTATTCCAACTGTGACTGAAATGAATTACTGCTACGATTTGATGGATGTGTTTATTGTTATTATTGCAGACACGAGAAAACTTCAAATATTGAAGTTTGGAAACATCGTAGGATTGTTTCCGGCTAAACAAACTGTTGGTTTAATGTTTAAGTCTGGTTTACTTTTGTTTTTTAAGCCCACAACTTGGCAAACGGAGGAGACACGGTCGCATCACAGAGGAACGTTTCAGTCCAGTAAGTCAGTTTTCACAGATTTCGGTCGACCTTTTGTCCCCGTCAGCAGCTCTGTACGTCCTGACGTTGACTTTGTGTCCTCAGGTGGCCACCGGCGGATCTCCAGGACGACCTGAACTTTCACATAAATCCAAACGCAGGCGTCTGGCGGTGGCGATGGGAGAGCAGAGCGTCGGCTTTGTTCCAGCTTCATCTCTCAGGACTTTACCTCAGGTCAGCTGGCTGGAGTCCCCGCTGTCCACCGTGTCGTGCGCCTCCTCCTCATCTTCCTCCTCCTCCTCCTCCTACCTCACACCAATATCAGAGGAGGAAGCAGTGGAAGACATGGTCCACAGCCCTGCTTGTCTCAGCCGGAGGCTAAAACAAAGTCTGATGCCGCCGACGGCTTCAGCCTCCCTGCCGTCGACCTCATCCGAGTCTCTGTCCTTCCTGACTGCAGAGGAGAGGAGGTGGCTGAACGGCGAGCAGGGAAACTCCCCAACAGGTGAGGAGACGGTGTAGATATTTACATTTCAGTCAATATAGTTTATAAATAAACAAGTTCACAGCTGTGTGAATTGCACCACAGTGGCACAGCACCTGACTGAGGCAAAACTCCATCAAACCTGACCTCGGAGGCAATGCACATGTTTTTATATTTGATGATATCATTATCTCTGATGTCCCTCCAGAATAAACTTTCATCAATCCACCTAGAAATCACAACAAAAAAAGAGGCTGCAAAACCTTCTTCAGTATCAAAGTAATAATATTCTTAACTATTTTGAACGTCTATTTATATCCATCTGTTTTTTTCTCAACGTATTCTGAAATGTTTTCTCAAAATATTCAGATTTTTACTTTACAAAATATTGACTTATTTTTCTCGTAATATTCCTACTTTTTTCTCAAAACATATAAGCTTGAGATATTTTTACTTTTTTTCCCATAATATTCCAATTATTTTCTAAAAATGTTCCAACTTATTCCTCTAAATATACATGGAGGGAGAGGCATGGTGCAATATTTTTAGATCCAGTGTGACCCATTTCCTCCAGAATAAAGGTCCATAAATCCACTTTATCAGAGGATAAAGAATCTTCCTGTCTCACAGGATGCAGTGATGTCAACATCCTGAGGCTGCAGACGGCTGATCCTGCAGCTTTAACTACACTTTGACTACATGAGAACACAAATACAAAGAAAATCAGCTCAGTTTTAGTTAATTATTTTTAATTGGTTAATTCATCCGTTCCATTTCCTGCTGCTTATCCATGTCAAGGTTGTGTTTAATTAAATTCATTATATTGTCAAGAATTATTGTAACATACAGCAGTAAAGTAGTTAATCGTCTTATCTGGTATTCCATCATTCTGTCACTTTCTCTTGTGAAACGGGTAATAAATGTCAGTCTGTGTTATTTAAAAAGGTCTTAAATTTAACTTTGTGAACCCGCAGAAACCCTGATTTGTCATAATTCCAGGGTTCGTACACAGTCTTGAAAGTTTGGAAGATAATTATTAATTGAATTAATTTGAACTGTTATGTTTTCAAGGTTAGGGATATGCTTGAATTGGAACATACAATCAAAGTTAATATGAACAGCTGGTAAAAGCAGACACTTTAAATGTGAAGATAAATGCTTCTGGACATTTTTGATTTAGGTACCTTGAAAGTGCTTGATTTTACTCCTTTTAAAATAAAATAAAATTAAAAACCTGAACAAACACTTATTATTCTAATTATTTGTTAGTTAAATAATTGATACGAAAAAAAGAGGATTTAGTCTTAAACTTAGTTTATTTATAATCAGCTCTGGTTCTAATGTGAAGTATGAAGACGGCCTCAGCAGTTTCAGCTCTTTGGCCCTGATCAATAATTTCTTCTTCTGCAGCTCCGGAGGAGATCGTCATCAGTGACGACGAGGAGGCTGTGGTTCGCTCGGGGCAGCAGGAGGAAGACGAGGTGTTAGCTCGAAGCCTGCAGGTAGGATATTCACCTGCAGGGGTGGGCACAAACGACTCGCCTATGGAAGTATTCTAATGCTCTCTTTGCTCACTCAGGCCCAGTTTGACCGAGAGGAGTCACACGAGAGGCTTCACCATCAGCAGCTTCACCATCAGCAGCTTCACCATCATCTTCAACAGCAGAGCCGCCACGGGGTAAGACAGATGCTGCACATTTAAAAATAAAACTTCTAAAACCGTTCATCCTGCTAACAAGTCCTGTGTGTATGTAATGTCTGATATAACTTATTGCATGAGGAAACATCTGTCAGGTCATCAGAAGGTCTTACACATGAACAGGAAGTGTCTATCGCTTTTTACAAACCTCTTCAAATGAAACCACGCCCACTTCTGTATGACAAAAGCCTGATGCAGTGCTCAACATCTGGTGAATCGGCGTTAATGATTATGTGACGATGTGCTTCTACGCTGTGACAAAAGTATGTGGATGAAGCATTAAGCTACTCATTTAGTGGTGGGCTAGTTAGCTAGTTAGCTTGCTAATTCCACCACGCTTTAATGCAACATTGGTTACAGAAAACGAGCCAAACAAAGATGTCACTCGACGATAGCAATGTGCTTTCCTACGCTGTGACAAGAGTGTGTGGTTGAAGCCTGTCAATCGTTTATGCTAATCAATAATACTAATCGTTAGCATAAGCACATCCCAGCCTGGCATCCAAATTTCACAAATATTTGTAAGTGGTTATTGTGTATTTTATCGTAACAATAGTCAGCTATACTGTTCACATCATCATCTGTCTTCAGACAATCGCTTCGACCGTGTATGCTCGCGATTCGCGCTGGTGGTTAACGCTACCGTATGCGATTTACAGGCTATTTGAAAGGGTAACTTTTTTTTTTTACACGAAAGAAGTCGGAATATCAACATAAAAGCTTAAATATTTTAAAAATATAATATTTTTTTAACGTTTGTATTTTTTTATACGGACAAAAAGGCGTAATGTTACAAGAAAAAAGTTGGAATATCTCAATGCTATTTACTGTAATTTAAAATCAGTCAAGGCTTTTTGTCATATGGAAATGGCCGTGGTTTAATCTAAAGTTGGTTTAGAAACCATAGATGCGAACAGGAAGTGATAGTAAAGTTAAATGTATGATTTGGTCAGTATCACCTACAGTAGATGCAGTTTGTAGAAACAGACAGGAGCAGCAGCAGGAAGCTAAACAATGTGCTGCTGTATTTTAGACACCTAAACTAACAATCAATATTAGTTCATGTGTACGCTATATTCAGAGTGTTTTCACTGCTTCACTGTGCTGTCAGCCTTTCTGACGGGGAACTGAAGCCGTATCTCTGCTCTCTTTAAAGCCACCAGACTCCGTTGACAAACAGTCATTTTACCTCACAGAACAAGCAGGTTGCTGTTCGACTGCTGCCTCCATCTGTTAGTTACTTTGTGTTATTGTGTGACTTTGGTGAATCCAAACTAATCCTTTTAATATGACAAAGTCCTTGTCTAAAAGGGAGAAGTACCTCACACAATACCCTTTAAAGTCTGGACCTCAGCCAGAGTTTTGACAGCACTTGTTCTCCTCAGTATTATCCCTACATGGAGCCCAGCTGGATGCCTCATCTGCTGGCTGCTGTCTCTCCTCTGGTCGGGTTTGAAAACGGTAAGACCGTAAACACACTGTTGTTTTATAATATTGCATCACATTATATTATATTTCAGTTCATTTAGCTGACGCTTTTGTCCAAAGCGACTTACAATAAGTGCAAACAATCATGAGGATACGACTCTAAACAGCGAGAATCTTGCAAGTACATCAGCTTCAAACAGGTGAAATCATACAAGTGTAGAACAATAGCTTCAAATAAGCCAAACCAAAGTAAGAGCAACAAAGACAACCAATAGAGTAATATTTATTTATATAATTTCATTTTGATCTACTGGGTTTCTGAAGACGGGACTGAAAAACATAATTTAAATGACTCTTGTCTTGTTTTGTAGACACAGTCAGCTGTTCTCTCAGTGATAAATACGTTGGGTTTCCTGTGGCTGCTTCACAATAAAAGCCCACCACTAATACAGCTAGTGTGCTTTTTACAGATCTGATTGGTCAACGCACGAGACGAGGGCGGGGCAGGAGGAGGAACGCCCAGCCTGAACTTTCAGAAGACCTTCAGGGGAACGACTACGAGGTGAGGAAGAGGACAGCACTGCCCTTCATGTTGTTTTTTATTTTGCTGCGGGCGCTAACCAAAACAACAGTTTTCATACACGCACAATAAATACTAAAGCTAACATTTTGAAATAAAACCAATACAATAAAATAAACTTTTAACTAAAGCCATAAGAAAACGTATTGTACTGAAATTAATCTGCTAAAGTCGCCTTTAAAAGAAGCTTTTTATCCGTGGGTTTCATCTTACGTTTTTTGTTTAAAAAAAAAAAACAAACAACAAAACTAAAGGAAAAGTTAATTTTGTTGTGTATGTCGGAGTAATTTCTTTCTTTCAGGTCGAAGAATTATTACGAAAACACAAAACCTGGAAGAGTTATGGATCCGTTTTTACGGGAGAATACTTTAAAACACTAATTCTGTATTTCATCATTTTATCTCGCAATCATCAAAACAAAAGCTAAAATAAAAAGAACTTTCCAGAGTTGTTAAATCCTTCACTTGATTAACAGCTTCACGCAAATTCCTTCAAGGAATAGCAATGTGGAAATGCATAAATTACATTTATATTAAAATAATAAATATAATTTCAGTATCAAGAAAAAAAGTAATAAATAAATTCATATATTTAAAAAATATAAATAAATATATAAATAAATAACTCTGAACATGCTTATAAATATTATTTAATATTTTATTTGTCTCTATATTTACACATTTTATTTAATTTCTTTATGGCACTTTATGGCACATTTTGCAGCACAACATGATTTCCTCGTATTAATGTTGGAGAAAATAATCATTGGATTAATCTAGAATGAAAATAATCATTAGTTAATTATTTAAAATGAGCTCCAGCTCAACAAACAGTAAAATCCTGTTGTACATTGAGTTTTTATTATAATCTAATGATATAACGGTCACAGCGGACATTTTTATACTTTTAGTACTTTAACTTCATTTTCCTGAAGGAACATTTTAAATGCAGGACTTTCACTTTAAGTATTTCTACAGTGTGGTATTAGTACTTTTACTAAAGTCTTTTATTATTTTGACTGCTGATGTCGGTTGTTTTTCTTTCAGGCTCTGCTGGCATTCGAGGAGCGTCAGGGATCCGTCGTGTCCAAGAAGTTGAGTCGGAGGGAGATCCAGAGGTTTCCCACCAAAACCTTCCAGTCTGCCAACAGCAGCGGGAACACTCGGTGAGTCCCGACCAGCATCTTCTTATTGCAACGTTTGATCAGGGCTGCAGCGCTTCGTGTATTCCTGTTCGCCGTTAGCAGCACGTGCTGATGTTAGAGTGGAAACATGAAGCTGGAGCCTGCGGGCTCCTTCTAACTGCTATGTTTTATATATATTTATATAACATTGTTTATATTGTTTGCTCCCACGATTTCTTTTCGTTTCGAAACTATTTGAGAGTTGTGTAAAAGAGGACATGTGTCGGCGTTGTGGATGGAAACACATCCAGCTTGCTGCAGGGTTTCTGAAGGTCCTTTTTTTAAAACGCCTTAAATTCAATTTTCTGAAATTTAGGCCTAAAATTGTGTGTGTTTATATATATATATATATATATATATATATATATATATATATATATATATATATATATATATGTTTATATATATATATATATATATATATATATATATATATATATATATATATATATAT
>CALSBV010008260.1:0-13719 GCA_943590825.1 Bovichtus diacanthus | reverse complement strand
CACACACACACACACACACACACACACACACACACACACACACACACGAGGGTGACTTTTATCATTAAACTGGCGGGGAATGTGAATATGTAGATCAATCCACATGCAATTTAAACATTTCCCCTCAACATTGTGCACAACGAGAGCAACATCCGGGCAGTTTCGAGTGTTTTATTTGCCTGTATGTTTGATCTCAGGGGTGGGAATGTAAAACAGCCCTGTGGGACCTTCAAGTGTCTCTGGGTTTTTCTTTTTTCTCTCATGATGCTGTCTCTGGACAGATTGGACGACATCTGACACAATTAATGTACAGGCAGATGGGGATGTTGGGGGTGGGGAGGGGGGGGGGGTCATCCGAGATAAAGATAACATGTATTGATCCCACTCACTGAGAAACAGCAGCAGAAGTGCAAGAACAGATTCGTCGTAGCTGTAAATGAGTAAAAAAAATACAATACAACATAGGTTGTATTATGAACATGTACCATATCAAAGATGAAGCATATGAAAACAAATTAAATATACTTTACACACCAAAAATAACATGTGATTACAAAGTGTATCGCATGGAACACTAAAGCTGCCGATATAATAAGTAAATAAATAAAATAATAAAGACAGAAATGTAGAAATAAAAGCCTCGATTATGAAATAAAGGTGCAGGTTAATTTAAAAATAAATACACATGCACAGAAATAATATAATACCATTACATGAATAAAATGTATTCATTTAATTGACAAATTACTTTTTTTTTCTTAGCATTTACTTTAATTTTTAATTATTTCCCAATGCAATATTTTCTTACATACATACATTTATTCCTCTTTTTATTCATGTATGTATTCCTTCACCCATATGTTTTGTTTATTTATTTTTCTATCTCTGTGCATATTTATTAATTTTCAAATCAACCTGCACATTTATTTGAAAATTGAGGCTTTTATTTCTACATTTCTTTCTTTATTATTTTATTTATAGTCATTTATTTATTATAGTGGCAGCTTTAGCTCCATAGCATGGAGGACAAAAATACATAAAAATATACATTTCACATTTTTACATAAAATTAATTGGTTGATCGTGAAAATGCGCAACAAATTAATTGAAAAAAATTGTTGCAGGCTTATATTCTTATGAAATAATATTTTTAAAGTTATGTGTCCTATAAGGTAGAAATAAGAGCATTTATACAAAACTATATCACACACAAATTTATAAACAATTTACTAACACAAACCTGCGTTTAGCATCAGTACTTTAACTTCATTTTACTGCACAATCAATACTTTTACTTTAAGTACTTTAACTACATTTTACTGCACAATCAATACTTTTACTTTAAGTACTTTAACTACATTTTACCGATTACATACTTTTACTTGAGGTTTTGAAGACAGGACTTTTCCTTGTATTGCAGTATTTTCAGTGTGGTATTAGTACTTTTACTGCAGTAAAGGATCTGACTTCATTGCAAGTTAAATAAACTATAATATAACAATAAAATATAATCCATGTGCAAGTTTTTAAATCGTAGAACGTGATTTCCTCCCAGGTTTCTAACTCCTAGAATAAAGACCGTTTATATTTATATATTTATACTATACCTGTGCTTCTCTCCCCTGCAGGCTGAGGAGGCCCACATCAGACCCAGCTGACCTTTGACCTTTGTCCAGTGCAGAACATCGTCATGATGCAGCTGAGAGTCGACTGAACAAACCTGAAAGATGTCAGAGAGCAGGAGGAGGAGGGAGCTGAGAGACGCTGAACGGGAAGAAAATTAGGACAAAAAAAAAAAACAAGGATGTGAATGTTTTTCTTCTTCATGTGCTGATCATAAAAAAACACCTGCAACAAACTCAACATTTCATCAAAAACCAAAAAGGTTCTGCTTCCTGCAGAGCCAACAATGCGAGAAGACAGCAGCGCCGATTGTTGATTCACGAGCTGACCACGATTGTCTCTCGCCGCTGAAAATGTTTCACTTTGTAAATGTGGAGTTCAAAATCAAAGACAGCGAATAAGATTGTGTTAAAAAGAACCAAATCAACAACAAGATTGTACAACGACACTGTCTGGAGATACGTTGGAGTAAAAACTTCCAAGTCGGGAAAACAGACTGGTCTTCAGTTTGTGCAGAAAACACATTTTGGACGTGAGGATTCGCAGCAGAGTGAGACTCCACGATGACGCACCTCCACGCCGGCCTGAGCGCAGAGACGACGGAGAAAGCTCGCTTAGAGCTCAACGAAAACCCCGACACCCTGCATCAGGACATCCAGCAGGTATGCCGCTAATGTTCCACGCTGCTAATGTTGCACGCTAGTTAGAATATTCAGTCCTGAATACAAAGCTTTTTAAAACTATTGTGTCATGCATAAATAATATGCCCAGCCCAAATAAGCAAACACCATTATTTAGAAAAAGAGACCAGAAACCAACATAATTTACAGAAAAATACTAAACAAATAAACAAATTATTATAACCAATTATAATGGTAGCTTTAGTCCTCCATATTTTCCAAGCTTTAGAAACAAAGTTAGCTCACTTATAAGCATTAAAACTTTAAACAACTTTCCATACGGTCATCGTCAGTGCACCAAAGCATTTCTGGACATTTTATTCAATATATATATATATTGTTAACTCGTCATAATAAGAACAATACAGCAGAAGGATTCTCACTGTGCAACTACAGACCTTTGACTCCTTGATAAGGTTCAGCTCCATAAATGTGCTGGATTTAAATATATAATGTTCGTAAATTTGGTTTTGACCATTATTCTTCAAATCTAGCAACTCATTTTCTTGTAATGGTAGTTGTGTTGCCTGATAAATTATTACTATACAGAACAATCTGCAGCAATACTAATAATATTAGTGCAGCCTCTTCTTTATCTGTCACAATGACGAGAAGCTGCACAGAATTCGAATGTAAACGTTAATGATTGGATTAAACTTTAATAAGAAACGGCCTCATATCAGCACAAAATAAACAGAAAGTTCTTCAAACACCTTTTAACAACATTAGCTCATAAAGTCACATTAAATTCATATTCTACTGAAGTGGAGCCCAAATAAATGAGCAATAACTGAATTTATTGACTTGACGTTAAACTGATTATGACCCAAAATGGCCACCGTACTTTTGGTTTAGATTATGACCTTTTGTCTGGCACCTCAGGACAAACTTCACAACTTTGTCTGCTGATCAGTCTAATTCCCCACCTGTGTTTTTAATTCGAGGTGCGGGACATGATCGTGACGCGGCCGGACATCGGTTTCCTGCGGACGGACGACGACTTCATCCTCCGCTTCCTGAGAGCCAGGAAGTTCGACCAGATGGAAACCTTCCGGCTGCTGGCCCAGTACTTCCAATTCAGACAGCAGAACCTCGACATGTTTCAGAGCTTCAAGGTCCGCTTCTGGTTTTTACACTTTAATGCTCCGGTTCTATAAAAACTACACGTAGACGTCATCGCACTCCGAGTCCTCCGAGGTACGGAGTTCAAGAGGGCATTTACAAAAACAGAGAAAATCCATTCTTAAAATTAATAAGCCAACAATAGTTTGATTGATATTCCCTTGCGTGCATAATAATAATAATAATAATAATAGTAGGAATAATAATAATAGTAGTAGGAATAATAATAATAATAATAATAATAATAGGAATAATAATAGGAAAAATAGTAATAGTAGGAATAATAATAGTAGGAATAATAATAATAATAATAATAGTAGGAATAATAATAATTATAATAATAGGAATAGTAATAATAACAATAATAGTAGGAATAATAATAATAGGAAAAAAACAAAATTTTTTAAGATATTTTATCAGAAAAACCAAACACATTTTGTTGACATTCCCGAGATCGCACAAAAAAAAAAAGATTTAGTAAAAAATTAAAACAAAGGTATTGTTCAACAGTTTCACCTAAAACACACGTTTCCTTGCTTCCTGTCAGGTGGACGACCCCGGCATTAAGAGGGCGTTGATGGACGGTTTCCCCGGTGTGCTGGAGACTCCAGACCAACATGGCCGAAAAATCCTCATTCTGTTCGCCTCCAACTGGGACCAGAGCAGGTAAAACGCACGCACGCACGCACAGCTTAATGAGTCATTTCTGTACTTACATTGAAACAGCTGATTAACTCCAGTAGTTCAGACTCAGAGCTCTGTAACTAGTGATGATACATCCTGACCTCCTCTTCTTCTCCTCCTCCTTCCCCCCAGGAACTCCTTCACAGACATCCTGCGTGCGATCCTGCTCTCTCTGGAGGTTTTGATAGAGAACCCGGAGCTCCAGATCAACGGTTTTATTCTGATCATCGACTGGAGCAACTTCTCCTTCAAACAGGCGTCAAAGCTCACACCCAACATCCTGAAGCTGGCTATCGAGGGCCTCCAGGTATGCACGCATGCACGCACACCTCACCTCTTTCCGTCCTTGTTTCCTCTCCTCTCTTCGTCTTCCTCTCATTTCCTGGTTTCTCCTCTTTTCTCCTTGTTTCCTCTCCTCGCATGTTTCTCTCCTTGTGTCCTCTTGTCTCCTCACCTCCTTTCCTCTACTCTCGTCTCCTCAGGACAGTTTTCCCGCGCGGTTTGGAGGAATCCACTTTGTGAATCAGCCGTGGTATATTCACGCCATGTACACCATCATCAAACCTTTCCTCAAGGACAAGACCAGGAAAAGGGTGAAAACACAAACTTTATTTATTTCCTTTGTGTCTTCTGTCTCAAACATCCTGTTTCCTTCTCTCCTCTCTCCTTCATCTCGTCTCTCCTCTTTTCTTTCTACTTCGTCTCATCTCATTTACACCTTTTTCTCTTTTCTTGTTTTTTAATTATTGTCTTTTCGTCTTTATCTCCTTCGATTATAAACTTGCTCCTCCCTTATTTTTGCTTTCGTCTTGTTTCCTCTCCTTGTTTCCTCTACTCTCCCTTCTTCCTTTCCTCGTCTCCTCTCCTTTCCTTGTTTACTCTCCGTGTCTTCTCCCCTCATTTCTATCATTGTCTCCTCTCCTCTTTCTCTCCTCGTTTCCTCTCCTCTCCTTGCTTTATCTCCTTTCCTTTCTTCATCTCCTCTCCTGGATTCCTCACCTCTCCTCCTCTCCTTGATTCCTCACCTCTTCTCTCCTTGATTCCTCACCTCTTCTCTCCTCCTCTTGCCTCTCTCTCCTCTCTTCCTCCCCTCCCCTCTCTCCTCTCCCCCCCTCTCTCCTCCTCCTCCCCTCTCTCTCCTCTCTTCCTCCCCTCCCCTCTCTCTCCTCTCCTCCCCTCTCTCTCCTCCTCCTCCCCTCTCTCTCCTACTCCTCCCCTCTCTCTCCTACTCCTCCCCTCTCTCTCCTCCTCCTCCCCTCTCCTCCTCAGATCTTCCTGCACGGTAACAACCTGAACTCGCTCCACCAGCTCCTCCAGCCTGAGTGTTTGCCGTCAGAGTTCGGTGGGACTCTTCCTCCGTACGATATGGGCATCTGGGCCCGCACGCTGCTGGGGCCCGACTACAACGACGAGACCGAGTACACGCTGACCTACGACGCCCTGCACGTCAGGGAGAACTGCGGGGGAGGAGGAGGAGACAAGGAGATGATGAAGAGGTGAGGAGGCGTCCATCTTAGGAGGTCCAACTTAACAAGATGATCATTTTTAAAAAAAGTTTTTAAAATATTTTAACGTAGAAAAGTTTTTTTTTTTTTTTTTAGTAGAATTTGTCCAGAAAAAGATCCACTACTGACACGATGCTGTCTATTCTCACTTTGGTGCAACATTTCTACTATTTTTGATTTTTGCTCCTGTTCAAAGCAGCTTAAATCCCCAGATTTAAACTTTTTGCTCGGGTGAAGTGTTTTCAGTGTGGCGTCAAATGTGTGTTTCAGGTCTCAGTCGGCGGTGGAACCAGGAACTCTCCGACAAAACGACAGAGAGACCAGCACGCCGCTACTGGCCCTGGACTAAACACACACACACACTAGAGTGTCACACACGCCACATCATGTACAGACAAACCACAACTTCCACACACACATACACTGTGTATTAAGCTGGTGGCGTCCTTTAGTCCTGAACTCTGACAGTGAACTTCATGTACAGCACACACACACACACACACACACACACACACACACACACACACACACACACACACACACACACACACACAGTCTGTCCTGTCTCTGAGCCGTATAATGCCTCCCAGCTGAGCCTCTCTCCAGCCAACAACATCTGTCCACAACAACAACAACAACAACACACTCTGAAGTGTGTGTGTGTGTGTGTGTGTGTGTGTGTGTGTGTCGCCTTCAGCTTCAAGTTTTTATTTCTGTAATTCTGTCAGAAACAAGCAGGAATGTATGAGGAACACTGCGACCACATTTAATCTCTTTCTGTCAGCCGAACCGTGAAATAATGTAGTAAAACTTTATTTAAATCTCAGAACAGATGAACAAAAAGCAGCGATGAAATATAAAATCATATCCCTAATAATTAAGAAACTTTTAAAGCAGGTTGCACCAACAAGGATTAATTTAAAGAAAGATTAATGGCACATGTACATGTTAAACCAGTTAGTACTAGTGTAGGGGAACATTTTATCACTTCTATTATTTATTTATTTTACTTCTATTTGGTATAATCCTCCTCTAAATTTTACAACTACAGCTCCCATAATGCTTCGGGGGATTTTAACGAGAAATATAATGTTGCGATGGAGCTACAACTTGACTTTCAAGCCTATTTTATTTACGTTTTTGACATATTGTGTCCGTTAAAAGTATCATCTATTCGCTGCTCCTGTTTGCCGTGGACTCACTTGCTGGATTACTTTGATGCTAAAGAAAACTTAAAAACTTGATGGTTCTCAGGCAAGTTCTGCAGCGACTTTTTTGTATGATTTCTAAGCGGATTTATGCACATCTATTTGTGATGGACATGGATCTAATGGTATCCTGGAAAGTGCAAATCGCGCTGAATATAGAAATATGCTTTTTTTTGCTTGCCTGTATGTTAAGATCTGACTGAGTTATGCCTCAGAGAAGAAGCTGATTTCTCTCGATTCCACGGTCCCTTCGCAAACCTTGCATTTTTAAAAATAATGAAATAAAACAAGAAATTTGATGAATAATTAATTTCTCATTTAATTAATTTCCCAAAAAACAAAACAAACACCAAACATGAAAGTAGATTAAGTTTCTCCAAATATACAAATCTTCTGTTTTTCTTGTTTTACATCACTGTAAACTTTTCTTTTTTTTTGTTGACATGTTATAGACTAAAAGGATGAATTGGTCAATCTAAAAGAATACTTCCACATTAAATTGTAGTAAAAATAAAAGTTGCAGCCCTAAATATAGCTTTTTTTTTTGTGTAAAAATGATTTAATGATTTAAACCAGGTGGATAATGAATTTAAATTTAAATTCATCAGGTGTAAAAGTTTTACATTAATCTCGTTTATTTTAGGTGTAAATTTGTGGTGCAACAGGATGAAAACACAAATCATAATTTAATCCAGGATTAAAGACAATTCTTGTTGGTGAAACTCATCTTAAAATGTTTAAAAGAGGATTTATCTTTTGTGTTTTCTGATCTAAAGTTAATTTCAGGTAACTGAGCGGTTCTGCTTTAACTTATTTATACTTGCTGGAGTATTTTCATCAAAATACTTTGAATTTAACCAACTTTAATGTCCCGATAACCTGAAAGAGAAAGAATCTAATGGAAGAACGAGACAGAAAAAATAACTTCACTTTGGTAGAATAATTTCACCTTTTTTCTTTCATGTAAAAACAACAAAATCACAACTTTGCATAAGCATTTCAAAATAAAAGCACTGCACAGGTCGTCACAAATCGGCAGGCAGATACTATAACCGGATCACATGCATGAAAACTTAAAAACAAAAAACTGTTCTACCAGAGTGAAATATTTCTTTTTGAAAGAGTATTGTGCTGTGAAGAAACCACAGGATGCCAAATTATCACCTTTACCCTCTACTGCAGTGAAGGGAAAGATTGTTTTTATTGAATCTAATTATTATTATGAAGATTGTATATTATTGTTATAAGTATTAATACGCTGCAAAATAAGTGACACACCTGGCCAGTTTTATCCTGAGATATTAAAGTCTAATTATCTTTCTGCAATGTAAGAAATCTGGAAAAAACTGAATATTTGTGAGGAAAGAAAGAACTTTGCAGGTTGATGATTCCACGAAATATCTTGATATAATGTGGATTATTTGTAAATTATAAAGGCCGAGTTTGTCATGACTTTTGCACTTTTGACTCGTCATCAGGGCTACACTGAGCAGCGATTTGATCTCCACTCGACTGTAATGTAATGTATTTCCTTTCAATGAATGTATAGAAGTAAACATTTACACCAATGTGACTGTGCTGCGTTTCATTTAACCGTGGGGATTTTATTTGGAAAGGGAACATTAAAAAGGAAAAGTCCACAAAAGAAATAAAACAAACGTAAACACCTTCATCTCATAGAGCAAGAAACAAACGCACACTTTTGCTTCGTGGTTGCGATTTTTTTTCTGTGTTTTTTTCTGTATTTTTAATATAAATATAAATCTTTAATAACATCTTGTGCTTCCTTGTTTCCTGTGCAAACGTGATGAAAAAGTGAAACTAAAAACTGGATAAACTGAAAGACAATGCAGTGGTAAAATTAAGGCTTTTTTTCTTATTTCATAAACAGAGAGAACATTATGAAAACGTGATGTGAGACATTTTAAAGTGTGTTTTAGTGTTTCAACACTATTTACAATTAATCTCTAAAACATTAACTTTTTTTGATGGCATGAAACTATGACGGCGTATTAGGGAATTTATTTTTTAATCTGGAGGTAATCAACGCAGAATTTCTGAGATTAAAGAGGTACAAGATTAAACTGTACAAGAAAAAAACTCAAATTTACGGAAAAAAAACTTAAATCTTTAATCTGAGAAAATTTCAGATTTGTTTTTCCTGTAAATTTAACAGTTTAATCTACGACATTCAGAATTCAGAGAAAAAACATTTTTTTTAAAGTTTTTTTCTCATAAATTTGTCACTTAACGTAAATATAATAATTCAATATAAGAGAATTTGTGAGTTTTTTTCTCATAAATTTACCATTTTAATCTCAGAGAATATTCAAGTTTTTTTCGTGCAAGCTTTTTCTCGTTAAATTGCCACTTTAATCTCAGAGAAATTGTATTTTTTATCTCTGAGAATTTCTCGTAAATGTTTTACTTTATATTCTCAGAGAACATTTAAGATCTTGAAAAATTCTGAGTTTTCTTGGAGTATAAACCCCCCCTCTGGTTGTTTTTTTGTTGCCAATGGCCCTAATTTGCCGTTGTGTGAAACCCTACTGAGCTGCTTTTTGTTTCTAGACTCAGAAACATCTCTACATTTAGGAAAAGAAATAAACTGGCTCTCCAGGTGACGTCCAAATTTTCCAAAAGCATTTCTAGATCAAGAAAATACATCCATCACATGAGCCTGAACCAGGTCCAAACGGGGCTAACCCGAGTTAATCGGGGCTAAAACGAGTACCGTATGTTTGTGTTCAGTAGTTACTTTTCATTTCCATCCTTCAGTCTGATGGTTTGATCCTTCGTCAGACATTTTTAGTAGTTTATCCACAAAAAGAAAAGTTTAAAAAACGTCATCGTCAGAACGCGATTCCTCTCAGACTCCGGCAGTTTCCAGTTTTTAGCAGTTTGTCCGCAGAAGAAGAAGAAGAATCAGGCGGTCCGATAAGTCTGTCAAACTCTTACCAGGGGCGTCGATCTAAATGGGGCTCAGAGTCTGGCGCTGGTACGCCGTTAACTCCGGGTGCCATGCGTCCACGATGAAGATGAGCCGGTAACTGTCGGCGTCCTGCCAAACCTCGTGCTCGAAGGAGTCGTCGAAGATGAGGACTTTACCCTCCTCCCATTCCCTGACACGCATGAAGAAGAACGAGAGGTCAGCCACGTTTACGTTTAGCACCAGAGCTTTGCTTCTTACAGATCTTTTTCAAAAAACACTGGAAAAAATATTGTTATATAAATAAGAATTAAATAAACTGAAACGATATTTCCTGGTTAAAAAATGAACTATAAAAATACAAAAAAACAAATGTAAATTATTTGAGTTTTTTAGCTTTAATATATCCCTTGGTGTCAATACTTACTATATGTTTAAAGCACAAATATTGATATATACTCACAACTATATTTATTTTGTACGACATGTTAATACCATAGTGTTGCATCTGTTCATATATTATATATTTATACACTTCTGTTGTGCTTTCCTTGCTATAACCATCCACAATGTCTGCTGTAAAATAAAAAAGAAGCAAATGCTTATAACGCCATGGTCGCAGATTTGATCGCCGTACGGGCCCAAAAAGTAGATGAAAAGAGGAAGATGAAGAGGAGTACCTGGTCTGGTCTGTGCAACGGATCCTGCAGCCCCGTTTGGGGATGACGAGGCCGAGGTGCATCCTCAGTCTGCAGTTCGTGGGCCCGGTGTGCGGCCACACGTGAGTACCTGGCTGCATCACTGAGAACTTAATCTGAACACACACGACAGAGAAACATTAAAACCCACCGTCAGAGGTGTTTATAAATCCCATCTTCACTAAACTGACTCCATAATCAGTTATTTCAAGACGTTTCCTGCTTCAGAGCGTAAAAACAGGTTTCGCTTTAAATTCAAGCTGAAGAGTTCGGGATATTTTTAGCAATGAAATCCTTATAATCAGCATACGGCACATCTAACAGCCAAAATATGAGAAAAACACTTTTATAAGATGCGAATGTAAACTTCCAGACTATTTCTGTTTGGAAAGCTTTACGGAGACACTATTAGATCCTCATCCTTAAGAAAAGATAAAACTTTATATTTAGATTTTAATTTATCTTGAAGGAAATTGTTGTGCAGCAGTTGCAGGAAAAGGAGATAAAACAAAATATAAACAATAAAGAAAAGAACAAGGAGAGGGAACTACCCGACATGAAAGGCTTATCTAACTCAATTTTAAGCTCTGTGATTGGATGTTTCTTGTTGAAAAGCGTCTTGGGAGTTGTAGTTAACTTCTCCCCCAAAAGGTTTTTATGTCCACAGTCTGGTAAGTTTTTTTTAAATCAAAGAAGCGGATATTTTCTGACACAGCTGATGATTTAACCTGCAGTAGTATTAACAATGGGACACATTGATGTGACTTGAGAAACTTCCTACTATACAAACAACCCATAATGCATCACTCTCTGAAGGAGCCGTTAATTAAAAGTAATTTTAAAGTCCTTTCATATAATATAATCTCCACTTTTCAAACGTATTTTCCTGATAAAATGTTATCTATTTAATCAAAAACGTTATCCTGTGTGTGTGTGTGTGTGTGTGTGCGTACCTGTCCTCTCTTGCAGCCTGTAGCTTCAGAGTATCTCTCCAGCAGGGCGCAGGTCTTCGGGACGCCCTGACAGGCATTTCCTGCTTTCTTCCCTAAAACACACAAAAGTACAGTCAAACTTCATGAATGCTGCAATTAACATGTACAATTTCAATAAGAATTATATCATAATATCAGAGTGCAAAGTGATGTTTAATTACATTTTGTGACATAAAACATGGAAAAACAGCAATAATTCACATTTAAGAAACTTGAACCAGCTCATTTTTAATGTTTTTTTTTTTTTCTTGATAAATGACTGAAATTATGAAAAGATTTTAGTTTTTCATCTTGTTTTCTAAAATTGTTTCAACCAAACAAACCTCATAAATACAATAATTTCATATAAAAGCTCTGATAATTTTACAGGGGTCTCTGATTTCTTTTTAAATTAATATATTTATTATATATTAATTAATATTATTACTATTTTTAAAATATTAATATGTATGTGTTTGATTAACAACATTTCTATTTTATTCTATAAACTACTGAAAACATTTCTCCCAAATTTCAAGTAAAAAATATTGTAATTTTATTTATGCCAAATGTATTTGCAGATAATGTCAACTGATCAAAATAACAAAAAGCTGTTTTCAGACCTCGAATATCGCAAAGAAAACAAGTTCATCTCGATTTTTATTTTATTTTTGTTTACATTGCAATATTTGAGGTCTGAAAACACTGCATCTTTAAATAAATGTTCTAAATTATAAAATATTTATTAGGAATTTGGGGGAAATGTTGTCAGTAGTTAATAGAATGAACCAAAAATGTTAATTTTAATGACATAACCAGTAAATCCTTGAATTAAATAGGAGTCTAATCCCAGATCAAATGTACGCTGGAGGCTCTTGAACTTGTCGTCTTCGGTGACTGTAATGTTATGTTAAATGTCTTAATTTGTCTTAATATTTTGTTGCAACTGGAGCTGCTGTGATGCAAGAAAAATTCCCGACTTGATCCGAGAGTGAAGTGTTCTCGTCTCGCCGTGAAGCAGAGAAACTGCTCATTTTGCAGTGGCGTCTTAATCTATGGCAGGAAACCGTATTGAGTGCGAACCTTGTTGCCAGATCGTGTACTGGCCCCACTCTCCTCTCTCTCTCAGGTTCTCCTCCTCAGGGATGAACAAGCCGGTGTTTTGGTCCATCACAGCCAGAGCCTCGTCCCTGATCGTCTTCCAGTTCCTCTCCAACGTCTAAAACACACAGCTCCAGTTTAAAACTTTTACTGGGAAAATAAACTGTGTTTTACTACTTGTGAACACAGCCTACCTTGACCAGGTCGGTGTATCCGGTCTCTTTCGGCGTCCACCAGGGCTGAGCCTTCAGACCGTCCACGTTGTACAGAGATCTCTGCCACACCGACGCAAAATGGCCGTTTTTGTGACCCAACTCATACCAGTGATAGGCCTGAGAGACAGAGGAATACCGCAGGATGCATATCGTCAGAAAGCAACATGTGCTTTTGTGTTAGCTGATTACGAGTCATTCTTTTTGCATGACTACTGATTTAGTCTGAAACAAATCCATTAAATGATAGAGGCACCAAATCAGGGTTATATCCATGGAGGGTGTAAGCTGTCAAAATAATTTATTTTTAAATAAATGACTCGATAAATAAATGAGTGTTTAATGTGCCATTAAATGTACCAAAATTAATATTAAAAATAAATGTAGGCATTATTTAATTGATGAAATGCGACATAAATTGATGTTTCTTTTTTAAAATGCAATGAGAAAATAATAACTAAACAAATGCATTTTAAATTAATAAATAAATTAAAAAATACATTTTGAATAAATGCAAAAAAACACAAAAGTAACATTTAAATAAATAAATAGGGATAATAATACAAAAGGGAAATAAATAAAGAAGCAAATTAAAACAGAAATATATATTTATGTAAAATTTATCAATTCATTAATGCCAACATTTATTTTTAATATAATTTTTGGTAGATTTAATGGCATATTGATTTATTTATCGAGTCATTTTTGTTTTATTTTTAAATTTTTGACAGCTTCCCTCCTTCATAGTAAACTTATTTTCTAAGTCCGCTTCCTACAGCTTCAGGCAAGTAAGAGTTTTTTATGCCACTAGGATAAAATTTAAGGATTAAGACCAATTTAATGTGCATTTTTTCCGCTATCCAGATCTACGTGATGTTAATATGAGAGGCATTTAGTAAATCATAAAAACATAAATGTTACAAATTACAGATTTTACAATGCATCCATCCATCCATCCATCCATCTTCAACCGCTTATCCGGGGTC
>CALSBV010008257.1:5271-16622 GCA_943590825.1 Bovichtus diacanthus | reverse complement strand
TCTCTCTCACACACACACACAGACACTCACACTCTCTCTCACACACAGACACTCACACTCTCACACTCTCACACTCACTCACACTCTCACAGACACACAAGACTCTCTCACACTCTCTCACACCCTCACACTCTCTTACACTCACACAGACACACACTCTCACAGACACACACTCTCTTACTCTCTCACACACAGACACACACACTCTCACACTCACACTCTCTCACTCACTCAGTCTCACACTCTCACAGACACACAGACTCTCACACTCACTCACAGTCTCACACTCTCTCACACTCACACAGACACTCACACTCTCACTCTCTCACACTCTTACACTCACTCTCTCACTCACTCACAGTCTCACACTCTCACACTCACACTCTCACAGACTCTCTCACACTCTCACACTCTCACACACTCACACTCTCTCACACTCTCTCACTCTCACACACACACACGAGCCTACACGTCGGCCAAACGCTAACTTTGAGTTTTTGTGCGACTTATTTGCTCTTATTTATCATCTCTTTTAATGGATGGATGGACTCCTTTAAAAACAGATGCACGATGTATATTGGGCCAATAAATGTAAATTATTATTTATTATTCTGATAATGAAATTGTCAAATTGCTTTCATTGACTTAAGAAGCGCAGCGTCTACACTCAACACATTCTGCATAAACTACAGGTTAGAAACTTATTTTTAAAACTAAATGTTATCGGCCATTAGAAGCAGGTAATAAAAAAAATTTAAAATTGCATTTCGTGCAAAGCTAGATTTTTTTTTTTTTTTAATGGAATAAAAAACCTTTAAAAACAAAAGTCACTTTGATGAAGAGAGATGGGTTTTTTTTTTTGAGGAACTTTAATCTCAATGCGAAGACTCGACCAATAGGAAGCCTGCAACACTGCCGACCTTTAAACGGCTGCAGCGCGACAGACTATCGCAGCCTATTAGCTTTGTGTGTTAGCATATTAGCTTTGCATATTAGCATATTAGCTTTACGTATTAGCTCTACGCTTTAAGTATTAGCTTTACGTATTAGCATATTAGCTTTACGTATTAGCTTTACATATTAGCTTTACGCTTTACGTATTAGCGTATTAGCTTTACGTATTAGTGTATTAGCTTTGCGTATTAGCTTCATGTATTAGCTTTACGCTTTATGTATTAGCTTTACGTATTAGCGTATTAGCTTTACGTATTAGCTTTACGCTTTGCGTATTAGCGTATTAGCTTTACGCTTTACGTATTAGCTTTACATATTAGCTTTGCGTATTAGCTTTACGTATTAGCATGTCAGCTTTACGTATTAGCATGTCAGCTTTACGTATTAGCATGTCAGCTTTACGTATTAGCGTATTAGCTTTACGTATTAGCTTTACGCTTTACGTATTAGTGTATTAGCTTTATGTATTAGCATGTTAGCTTTACGTATTAGCATGTTAGCTTTACGTATTAGCATGTCAGCTTTATGTATTAGCATGTTAGCTTTGTTTCACCATCATGTTCTTTGAAGACGATGGTAGAAACTACGCGATGTCCCAGAGAGTTGGCAGAAGAGCTAGTGAGAGCGTTTCCCTTTCTTTAAATACTTTTTATTGGGAGAAATAATGTTGAATACTAAGAAAAAAGTTTGTATGTATGCATGTACGGACAAAGGCAACAATAAAAGTAATCACTATCAATCAAAAGAGACCGGCCTGATAAGTTCACAGTATAAATGTATTATTCATGTGAAGAGGTTGAAGATAAGGAAGTTTCCTGATAAAGCAGACGGTCGTCACGTCAGGGCAAAGTGAGTCCAGCCATCAGTGGCATTTTATGGTGTTTATCATAGTCCAACTTTTACTTTCCCAGTCGCACAAACTAATTTAATCCAACTCGCTTTTTCAATCCGAACATGAGGAGATAAGGGCTGAAGATTGTAAAACCAAAGATTATCTTAGTTTAAAAGACTCATTTATTCAAAATTCAGCAACAAGAAACAGTAAAAGAACAAATGACACCAGTCGTTACACAGGACTGATTTATTATTTATTAAAAATTATTATTTATTATTATTATTATTATTATATAATTATTATTTATATTTATTTATTTAAATTCTTTAGCACCTTCATACTTCTCTGGCTTATTTAATGTACCAAAATAAATTACAAAAAAAGTTTTATGTTGTTATGCACCAAAGAAACTCCCAAAAAACACAAGTAACTACTGCTGATATTTATAAGAAAAAGCTCAAAACTTATCTTGCTTTTAAACAAATTACACTTTTACGTCTTTGTTATTATTTGATATTGATTTAATTACCTGTGTTACTGCTTTGTTTTCATTGTAAAGCACTTTGAGCAACATTTTACGACATGAAAGTAGATTAGATAGATATAGATAAAGTTTATTCTTATTATTAAAAGGGGTTGGGCGTGCAGGGTTGAGGAGAGGAATATATGTGGCGGATTATTCCCGAATGTGGAGTAGAAGTGGGCTTCAAAATGTTCCACCGCTCCAGAGTGCAACACAAACACACACCATTGTGCGCCTTGTTTCAACAAACAGACAGATTTGCCTTTGGTGTCGTATCACAGCAAACACAGCGGGTGAGTCTCAACACTGACGGCAGAGCTGGAAAATCACAGGTACACGGCAGAGGAGCCGACATAACTACAGTCAGGATCACACACACACACACACACACAGACACAGACACTCACACACACTCACACACACACACACTCACACACACCTAATATTTTGCCCACTAAAAGCTACATGTACTGGTGTCGTGGGTCTATTTAACTTGCACACTACGGGGGTCAGGAAGCCTGTTTTCATTGCTCACAGCACCAACCTTCTCCATCTGTGGGAGGCAGAGACTGGAATAAACCCTCCGTGTATTTAAATAAACATTATAGTAGATTATTGCTGTAAAGAGGCTTCACAAACTTTAGCTGGTTGAAACTTCGGGTGAAGTTGCATTTGAGTTGCACGGTGTAAACACTCTGCAACACACTTTAAACTCACAACAGATGACAAAAATTAACTGAATATGGTCTCTTGGATGATTTACAAGATTATCTTCATTGGCTTCATGCAAAATAAATTGTATATTGTGGCTAAATTAAGGCTAGCATGACGGTTGTTTTTTTTTGTTGCTGATGTTTGTTGTTGTTATTAAATTCCTCCTCTTTGGACACCTGCTTAAAATAATGCATAAACCTGCTGCTTTACTTGGACGGGATGAGAAAAGCCAGAAGAAAGAGACACAACACGTCTGAATATTGATATCATCCAGCGAGAAAACGAAACGAAAGAACATTCAAAGACGCAAATGTGTTTACACAACACTTCCCACGTCATATATCCAGCGAGAAAACAATAAAACTGATTTTATACCTATTTGAAGCTGATGTACCTGCAAGATTCTCACCGTTTGGATTGTTTGCACTTATCGTAAGTCGCTTTGGACAAAAGCACCAGCTAAATGAACTGTAATAATAATTTGTTTTTAAATCACCAAATCCAGCTGGAGACTTTCTGTGAAATAAGCCATTTGACCGTGTTGCATGAGACTAATTGCTTCTATAACCGTCAATTTGCATGGAATTTATGTTTCATGCAATTTACAACCTGCAACTACTTCCGTGGGGTTCAGGGCTCAAGCTGCGTCCAATAAATCCAACATCCAGAACGTGACAACAGGATTGAAATTAATTCCTCCCACTAAACATCCCGAGACACCGAGAGACGTCGGCACACGCGAGAGACGTGCAAGGGCAGATGAAATTAGATTAGCAGTTATCTGGTATTATCTGGTTAATCCGAGAGAAGGTGTGCAGGTGGGTGTGAGAGCATAGCGTGGAAAAGGATTAGCAGGTGACAGTCAGCGCTGGAGACGTGGCGGAGCAGCTCTGCCCTCAGCGGACGGACTACGAATGTCGGAGACAGCGACAGTAAAAGCGACGAAATCTTTTAACACTGAAGATACAAATATGAATTCATGTATAACGGCGTACGTTGGTTAAACGCACAGTGCGTTATTCCTGCCGCTATGGGGGTCAATCAATCAAAACAACTACAAAAGACAAACTTAAATGACGTCGTAAAGCACCGCGGGATCATGGGAGTTGGAGTCACGAACAACTCGCTTAGTTTTTCAGTTTTCTTTATTTCATTTATGGTTCGAATATACGTTCACCAAGGCACAGAACCAGAACATACTTTACCTTTGAAGTAAGG
Source organism: Bovichtus diacanthus (assembly GCA_943590825.1). NCBI lineage: Eukaryota > Metazoa > Chordata > Actinopteri > Perciformes > Bovichtidae > Bovichtus > Bovichtus diacanthus. The sequence continues at coordinate 12,378 of CALSBV010008257.1, read as the reverse complement.
TTTATTTCTTAAAAACATTTTAAACGGGACATGCGGTCGTGAGAGCCGAGACCTGAGTTTGAGTCCTTTGTGGACGCCATCTTGTGCCGGCGCTTGGCGAGGAAGCACGCCTCAGCTGGAGTGAAGTGTGTGCGAGTCGCCGGGACTTTTAGACGTTATTGGTTCAATGACGTGTGATGTTATGGCAGCTAGTCAAGGTAAATACCTGGTTGTTTTGAAGGTTCAGTATTGATGTCAACATGTTGAAGAATGAGGCCTTTGTTGGTATAATAACAACCACAGCGGCTGATGAGTCATGAAAGTCAAATTAGGAAAGTTTTGTTCACGTTTTAGCCGCAAGTAGCTGACGTGACGGTAACGTGCTCGCGTCTTTTCTCTCTGACGCTCTTGTGTTTCCCGTGTTTCCTAGGAAGTTGGAGGAAGTTGGAGGAAGTAGAGGAAGTAGAGGAGGGGAAAAGGGATAAGACGCCGTTGACAAGCGACCAAATAAAACGCACTCCTTGAATAACATTTGGATTTCTCTAGGTTTGAACATTGTTGGAAACATTTGGGATATTGAAGTACACCACTTAAGGAAATTTAACAAAAAGGTCTAGTCGTTTTTAGACTTTTTACATGTGGAAAGGTTGCATATTACACCTTTAAATCCCTTACAATGCATTGCACGTTATTCTTAAAGCTCTGGGTTAAAAGGAGAAACGCATATAGAAATGCAGACGTGCTGAAAAAAGTTTCATCAAGTTCCATAAACTTGAGCTGAAAAGAATCTAAAACAGTGATAAGGAAATGTTTTTGGAGCCTTTGTCATTCATATTCCTGTCATTTGAGGACTTCCCAGCTCCTGCAGGCGCAGTGCATACACAGCGATGGGGGAAGTGAAGCTGGCGTGGACTTTGAGTCATTTCCAGGCTGAGTCCCACAGCAGTGGAGGCTGTAACACTGAGGAGAAGCAGGGCTCAGTCACTCATAACGTTTATTCCCAGCAGGGCGGGGCTCGCTCCACCGCTGGGCTAGCTTTGGGATGTGGGAAAAAATAAATAAAAAAAATCACATGGAAAAGCTAAAGCAGCTTCCCTCAGCAGCGGACTAAAACTAACCAGGCACACACACACACACACACACACACACACACACACACACACACACACTCATACTGTACACACACACACACACACACACACCCTCCAAGACAGTGAATCACCAACGTGCAGGTAGTCTGAATCACTGCCAGACGCGTCATTACCTCCACTCCAGCACTCACTTTACAAAGTGTTTCTGCTGAATTTGCCATCTGAGGCAATTAAATGTAAGATTCTTGTGTTTAAAAAACTATTTTTTTAAATTGCAAATTATTTAGAAAAGGCACAATGCGTCATTTAAAGGACTTAAGTGTGACTGACACGTAGCCCCTGCATGTAAAATGTCATTTATGACACTGGAACACTTTCAGATTTTACACTTCTAATGACATTTCAACTGCTTTTACCACTTAAGCCTCTTTCCAACTGGACCAAATAAAAAAAACACCAACACCCACTAACATCTGGATTTAGTCTTCAGACGGAAAGGTTTCAATCACCATTTATTCCCGGGACAAATGACTGCAGGGGGGGGGGGCAGGGAATATATGATAAATATAAATCAACAGGGATTTGGACGATTAATTACACATCAACGCATAAAACATACAATTAATGTGCTCTCTTCCAAACCACCAGAGTCCATAGAAAGAATCAGTGATTTTACCTCACATTGTAAAACACATTTCATTCAAACTCCATAGAAACAACATAAAGTGTCGGCCTTTCCACTGTTTCAACAACACCAACTCTGGTTTGAGTTTGAACAAGAAGCTGAATAAGTAATTAATAATTAAAAAAAAGAGAAGTAGCAGGAAGGCCTGCTGCCAACATATCGCCTATTTTCAGCTGATCTCACGCATTTAAAAAAAACTCTGCATTTTCGTGCTTATTTTGGTAGAAAAGGGTGATTACGCGTCAATGGACAATGCAAATGTTGCTCTTTTTAAACTGCTTTTTTGTTTTACTCTTCAACTGCTTTCATTTCTTACTCTTTCAACTGCTTTTGCCACTTACAAACCAGACAAATAAAAACCCTGCAGAGAGATAAAGATCCATATCCATTCCTGTCCGGCGTCTCCAACACATTCCCATCTCGATGTCTGACTCAACTTCCCACACATACCACCAACATTACCAACCCAAGCTCATCGTATTCACTCAATCATCCCGTCACCTGATCTTTCATTGTATCTTAGTCTCTTTCCTTAGTTCCTCTCACAGGAAACAAGGCTGCAACGATCGTCCACAGGAAAATAATCACCGACTATCTCGTTCGTTTTAAAGCCATTTCTCAAGCAATGCTGTCTTGGACATTTTCCCAATTTTCTGACACTTTAAAGACCAAAATAATCGTTAGTTGCAGCCATTCTGCCAAATCCTAAGTGTCATTTTTCAAAGGCTCAGAGACGTGAATCTGTAGCTGTACTGTCTGACAATAGAGGAGCAAAGTCTAGAAAAAAAGATGGAGATGAAGAACAAATTCAGACACTTTTGTTCTTGATCGTTATTTGAACCTCGTGTAAGCTTTCTTCAAAGGACTGTTTGTCATTTCATCAGTACCTTTACCACCCTGTAAAACAATCTAGGTCATTTCAAAAAGCAGCCGACAACATCATCAGGCAAGAAATCGCATTTTGCGTCCTTGTGTCTTAAGAAACGAGTACAAAGGCCATGAATCCACTTTGAGCTGGAAACTGCTGTTGCACTTGAACCTTATCAGTGCTATTTCTGGCTTAGTCTAATGTGATATCTGTGCCTAATGTTATCAGAGCAACACGTCCAAAGGCCCGGACCATATCTTCATGCTCGGGTTCAAACTGTAGTCACAGATGGCGGGTTTCAAGGCACGTCTGGCCTAATGGGTTTGACAAGGAACAGCTGTATAAGCCATACTTATGCATTGAGTTGTACAAGTCATCAGCGAGACGGCCTGCTTTCTCACTTCCTCCATTAAAAAGGTAATAAACGTAGCATCTAAAAAGGAATAGTTCAACATTTTGGGGACTTGAGCTTAGCAAAGGTTCAATCGGGAAGATTCTCCTTCTGGTGGATCTTATTTCAGTAGTGTCAGGAATTACACATATGATGTTTGTCAATTTAAAAACAGAATTTTGCAAGTCAAGAAAAATCGCATTACTGACGTCATGTAACTTTTTCTCTCACTGACGCTACGATGCTTGTGGGTTTGGTCCCGGGATGTTCTCACGCGAGTCTACGGAACTAAAAATGTGACAATAAAATAGTAGCTTCTACTGGAAAATCAAGTGGGATTGGTGGAAAGAGTTTTGCCTGGCACTACAGGTAGAGGAAGCAAGCTAAAGCTAAAGCTAAAGCTAAAGCTAAATCTTGCAATGGATGATGAAGAAATGGTTGAATCCGTAAGTCAACTTTTGTGCCAAAACTGAAAATACGATCTGCATTTTTGGTCAACTTATATTTCCAGGATATACGAGAGTTTACAAACGTCCTTTTCGTTTGTTTGTTCGGGTTCATCTGGTTCTTTGTTTTGGATTTGCACATTTCGTTTGTGACGTTGGCGGGTTAGTCGACCTTTTTACCCGACAGACAAACAAACTTAATTTGTTTTGCTGTCGTCTCTAAAAACAGACGGTTGTGCGCATGCGAGTAAGAGGCATGTGTAGCGTTGTCTGGTTGCCGTTGTGTATCAGCACCTGCCACTGACGCCAACCAAAAAGGTCAAGAATTGGTTGCCAAATTCCCAAATTGGTTGCCAATGTCAACCAGCAGGACGTGCAGTTACAAGGTCGTGATCCCTGCAAACCGTGCTGGTACCTAACCAGTCATACCAGAATCCCAGTCTCTGCTGTGCGTGTTTTGCCCATTTCTTTCGTTTGTGTGCAGTGTAAACTTCCTTCAGCATGACAGCTGTATCGCTAGCGGCCATGCTATTTGTAAGTCTGCAAGTTCGCTATGACAGTATCACACTAAAAGGTCATTAACGTGGAAATAAATCCCTCCCCCGCCGGGCATTTCCTACAGCACGGTTCAAGTACAGGAGTCTGCGTGAGTGCATATGCATGCGTGGGAGACTTTCCTGTTGTAGAGGTGATGGTGAAGGTCTGGCTCACAGCCAGGCAGTCAGGTGTGTCCTATGGGTTCCTCCCTGAGAGACGACATGACCAATAAAACCTTCACCCTGTCAACAGCAAGTGCTGGATCCGCCTAAACAAAAAGCAATGCTTTTCAAAGTAGCGCCATGGGAAGGTTCTGGGGATCCCCTAGCACTTTGCATTTCACAAGGTAAACGCTTCAACAGATGCATACTCCTTGAAATATGAAATGGGAAAGAGAAGGACTCTGCCATGAAGGAATGTACTAGCTATCATAACAATGGGGGCGAAGTCAGACTGCAAGTCAAGAGCCAAGGAAGCAACCTTCTCCGCAATCTGTGAAACCTTAGGAGCTCCTCCAATAAGAATGTAAATGGGGCAAAAGCGGGGGAGAGCGAGAAAAGTGAAGCGCCAAAGCAAGTTTATACATGTTGAGGTCAGAAACGGTAAAGGAAGAAGCCTCCACTTCGAAAAAGACGGTCAAACAAACTAGCCCCCGCGTTGTTTTGCGGTACTTGTATATACTAGGTATTACGGTAAGAGCGAGTGACCAAGTACTTACTTCAAAATAAAAGTGACCAAGACCTTTCTTCAAAATAAAAGTGACCAAGAACTGACTTCAAAATAAAAGTGGCCTTCCGGTGAACTTGATAGGCAATTTCACATTCATTAAATAAGTCAATAGGTCGTTCAGTCAGTAAATACATTAAAGTGAATAGATATTGAATAATAAATAATTTTTTTGACTTCTGCCTGCAAATTTTATTTCAGAGAAAATGTCATTCAAAATCAAAAATGAGTCAGATTTAATAATAAAGAATACAAAATGACAATACACCACCACAGAGTATGTTACTGGTATGACCTTACGCATCAAAGGGTTGAATCAAACAGTTACGGTAAGACACCCGTTAGCCTTTGGGCTCGGTCATTCTCACATACACACGTATACATTTTAAAAGCCGTGTGTCTTTGCTTACATGCAGAGAGGAAAAATGCCGAACGATGCAGAAGCAGGTTGATATTTTAGGGGTAAAAGCTCAATCTAACTCCAAACTACCCAACACCACTCTCACCACAAACCAGAAATACTACCAAAAAAAAACCCAGCCCATCTAGATTTTAAAAAAAGCAAAGCACTGAGGGAAAAGAAAAATCAGCTTTAAAGCATCTGCACCACATCAGACCAATGGAAACTTCAGCTATACACCAGGGAGGATTCCAGTTGTAAACAACAGGGGGGACCGCTTTGGAAAAATGTATTGACAACAGCACATCGATGTGTGTTTTGTGCCGAGTTAGATAATGGTGCAGACTATGCATGGTGAATATTCTGCATGGTGCATTGTCTGAAGTTAGACCTTTACATTACAGGTAAAAGTGATGCCAATGCTGCAGCAATCATCTCCAATAACAAGCTGTCATTTTAAAAAGGAGCTTACATCAAACTTACAGCAGCGAGAGGCAGCTTGTAAACGCGGGGGGGGTCGTGCCCTCCAGGTGACCTTGAAGCAACAGGTCAGCTGCTCGACTAGTTCGACCCCTAAGTGAGGAACAATATGGCGTCCAATCAGGCTTTAATCACTTTACTGAGATAAAGCAGAGGAAAGCAGGAAATCTCCGTATTTGATGGGCTAAAAAAACAGCATTTTCTGCCATTTTTTTGCATTAAATATTACTTTTATTGATGAATTGATTATCTAAATAGTTGGCGAGCGAGTACTTGTGTCAGCGCTATAATGTCCAGGTGCGTTCCCCGCTGGAAAGTGTTTCTCCAATGAGAACAGCTTAAAACCAAAGGTGAGAAAATCATTTTAAATTAACAATCCCACTTGTACAAATTACATTTTCATGCCAGTAGAGTTGCAACGATTACTAATTGATAGGTCGGTCGTCAGAAGAATTATCAGCAAAGATTTTGATAATCGATTAATGTTTTTTTTGTTGCAAAAATAAATTAAAAAAGCGCTGATTTGTCAGCATTTTCTGCACAATAATACCGCTTTTTAAACTGCACAGCTCTTCCACTTTAAATTCAGATATACTGTATATTTTGACAGTAATGTGTGATAATCTTATTGTATTTTCTTATTTGTTTAGTTTCATTTATTGTACATTTTTTCCTTTTATCAGTTCTTACAATATTTCTAGAGTTGCTCTTGTTTTACATGTGAATTCTCTCACTGTGTGGTTAGTGTTAACCAAAGCAAATTCCTTGGATGTGTAAACCTAGTTGGTAATAAACCAAATTCTGATTTCCTACTTTTCTGTTTTATATATATCATATAAAAAAGTAAATATCTTTGGGTTTTGGACAGACAAAGAAGACTTTTAAAAGGCGTTGCATTGGACCTTGAGAAACAGATTTTTCACTATTTTCTGACATTTTAAATACCAAGAATAAAAGGATAATAAGAAACGAAAGGTTAGCTGCAGTACACGTCAGTCTTTGCAGTGACAGCATCCCACACAAGGATGTTTTCCATCACCAGAGAACATTTATTGTCCGTTTAATTCCATTTATTCTTATACTGGACACGGCTTCGTGTTTAAATCATGTACAAACACACACACCTTGTGCAGGCGTGTTGTCAAAGCCTTCTTTGCAGAGGAAGATGGCTGCCAACCATTCATTTAGCACAAAACACACATTAATTATGGCTCATGTTGTGTGCTGCACTCCCTCCTTACAGCATGTAGTAACTGTTACAGACTCACAGGTGTGTGTGTGTGTGTGTGTGTGTGTGGGTGTGTGTGTGTGTGAGTGTGTGTGTGTGTGTGTGAGGTTAGCTATTAAGTTAAACTATCTTAATCTGCGTCTGTCTGGCATCTATAAAAAGACAAACCCAACCTGAAAGCTTTGAGTTGTAGGATAAACACCAAATCAGTACGTGGCTAAAAGTTCAAATCCTTCAATTAATGTCAGTTAGACAACTTACTGACGTTAACTGACG
>CALSBV010008213.1:4047-14842 GCA_943590825.1 Bovichtus diacanthus | reverse complement strand
GACCATTGCTCAAGCATTCAACATAAATACAATGTTCAATTTCCTGGGGAAGAAGTAGTGTGCCAATCATGTAGCATGTTGAAATATTAATCCTGACTTTCATCATTGTTTATTTGCCATTACCACAATCATTTCCTCACTTTAACCCAGCAGTTTTAGTTTCCTAATCTTAATCACATACAGTAAACATCAATAAATGAATAATGATGGCATTATACTTTTGAAACTATCATCATTGAACATAATCTTGGGTTTGCAGAATTAATAATAATATTAATTAATAATTAATAATTAATAATTAATTATTATAATTAAGACGATACAACACCCCACGAATCACAAAAATCAGGCTGCGACCACGACAAAATACTGAAGATGTAGAACACACAAATGTATGGTGTCATATTGTCTCTTAGTTTTTTTGTTTGTGGATAGCTGTAGTTCACATTAAGACCAAATCATCTGTTGTGTCTACGCTCTGTTTCAGTTATAGAAACCCACCATGAAACAAAAGCGTGCCGTTGGTGTTTCATGTGTTTAGGTTAGAAATGGTGGGTGATGGTTGATTTGTATTTCCACTGTGGTGTTAAACGTCAACATAACGAGAGGCCAACCAGGTTGCTCTGAAACTGTTCCCTCCCATCTGATATGCTCACATTACAGTGAATCCTTTCTTAATGCATTACAAATTACAACAGTCTCGAGTGAAATAACCAGAAAATGGTGATGGGATTTTATTTACTGCTGATGCTCGGTGTGGGCCGTACGTATATGTAGAAATGTCAGATTAACTCCGGATATGTATTTAAAGTGTGGTCATGTTATCACAGTGGTTGGGGAGAGAGAATAGAGGATTCTTTCACTGTTGTTAATAAAACATTTTAAAATAAATCTCTTTTCAGGACCAACAGATGATCAGATCTTTGAGACGGAGACTGTTGGTGTTGGAGATTATGTGAGCCTGACATGTCCGCGTAAGTTTTCCGGAAACTGGTTTTGGATCATGCTTGTTTCTGGAGACTTTCCTCAAGTCTTCGATAAAACATTTATCTGGAGTAATCATCGCATGACAGCCACAAAAGAGCCTGGAACATTTGTATGAAAATACACCAACAAAACTTCACATTTTTGAAAGTAATAGATCTGAGAGTTGACGGTAAATACATCTCTTGATTTCCTTATAGCCAGTGGTGGTTAGTAATGCATTACATTTTTTTTAATAAATTGTACTACTCAAAGTAGTAGTTTTGCAGAACATTTTTTACTCTTACTCAAGTACATTTGCAAAAAAATATATGTACTTCTACTCCATTACATTGGGCTACACATTTCTCGCTGCTTTTATTCATACTTTTAGCTATAAGAATTAATCAAATGCACAGCAGCGATTGATAAAATACGCTACTAATACATAAATTGCATCTATTGTAAAGCCCCCTGAGGCACATTTGTGATATTGGGCTATATAAATTAAATTTGATTGATCTAATGAAGTAGTTTTAAAAGTTTTTTTAATCTTACTCAAGTACTTTTACTTCCCCTTGAGTCAGTATGATTATATTATATCATGGCATTTACACTACCTTCTGATAACAATCCCACAATGCAATGCATTTTACCGATGTGAAAATTGTCTTTGAGCGGCTAAACCTGCAGTGATGTCGCAAAATGATGATATTAGTGAATTTTCAATTCACTGCTAACTACAGAGTGCTGCAGGAATGAGTCCTAAAACCCGGAAATGAGTTAGCGTTGTTGCACTTCCGGGACCCCCGTCACAAATTCAATGGGTTTTTAGTTAGATGCCTGAAATAAAGTTTGTGGTCAACATAAGCTTAAGATATTTTAACATTTTGTTCTAAAAATAAAATATGTCAGTAAATACCGAAATCGTGAATTTTTAAGCTTTAACTTGTCTTAAAAAAGGCGGTTGCTCAGAAATGGCTAAATGAAACTGCTAAACGCCGTCATGCCGAACACAAGTCCGCCCTTAGCTTAGTGGTAGTGAAATGAGTTATGCGACCGTGGTGTATTTTGTTTAAACGTGTGCATTTATATTGCGTTTTTCTAGTCTTTGCGACCACTCAAAGTATATAGTAGCATGTATTTTTTTTAACGTACTTTATATATTTCTGATGATGAACGATTGACAGATGACAGAGACAAATACAGTAATGACAGCGACCAAAGCTGCGTTGGCGTGGTGATCAGTTTATTTGCCAACCGAGTTAGCCATTATAGTAGCTAGCTGTCTCCAGTCATGCTAATACAGTTGAAGTAACTATGAATTATATAACTAATTTGTATTCACTTTCGTTGAATTTGTTGTCCAATACTGTCTTCCCAGTTTCACAATTGCTTCCTGTAAAAACATTGAAGGCAATCTACCTTCTTTTACCTTTATTGGAAGCGTGCTAAAATGATTGAGGGAATTGAGAAGAATGAGGTGATATGCTTTACAAAGACCATGATGAGACTGGTGTGACAGGAAGTGCACTTTTGAGCCTATATTCTGGGATAACCAATCAGATTTGACTGTGTGGCAAACATTGTCGTGGCCATGTGACTTCACCTTCTGTACTCACTGTATTACCAAAACATTTCCTAACAAGCGACAGTGTCAAGATGATGGTGTTATGGGTTACACTGCTTGTTCTTCCTCAAGGATGTCAGTGCAAGTATTCAGTTAAGAATGTGCATGCCAACTAGATATATGGAGGTTCATATATTGTGTTTTTGCATGGTAAATATTCTACATTGTGCACTAATTGTTATTTGCTGTTTCATGTATAGTATGCTTTCATTTATTTCAGATACGCTGGTTCCAGTGACCACAGTTCAACTTGGGGAACCTGCGACCATCACGTGTGCTCTGCCTTTTATTGACAATTTTCGTACACGGCTCCAATGGTACAAGCAGAGTGCCGGGGAGACTCTGACATTAATTGTTACACTGCATGAACGCACAAAACCTGAGTATGCACCAGAGTTTTCTGAATCCAGATTGGAGGTAAATAATTATAACAATTTTAGCAAACTGACCATTCTGAGGACAATCCAAGAAGATGAGGGGACGTATCACTGTTCAATCATGGAGTGGCTTATAAATCCTAAATGGAGTGGGACGTATTTGTTACTCAAAGGTAATCGTGGGATCTACTTTTTTTTTAAGTTTTGCAAATGCTTCAGACACTGATCTAACGCTGCATCGAAGTAATGTTTAAGAAAAACTACTTTTTGAATATCTCAAGCCTGATTTGAACACAAATTCCAATTTCAATCCAGTTAGATAAGAGATTTAGGGAAAAGTTAATCACTGATTTACTGACCACCAGTTGCATTATCTTAATTATTTGAGAAAAATAACAATTCCAACCACTTAACACTAAAAGCGTTGCCAATTTCACTGTGGACGTAATCTTAAAATCTACCATGATGAAGTACATCCCTCTGCTTTGTCTTTATTGTTGCTCCAATCTATGTTTTAACAATCTAATTTTACTTTGTGAACACGTGTACTGGATAAAACAGTTTCACATTTGCTAAATTTCAGCATCAGTATCAAACTATTACATTCCCATTTGAGATATATGTAAATACTTTTCAGGCTGGCAAATAAACATGAAAATCCTTTTAACACATTTTTGTATTTCGTAGGACAAACTCAGAGGAATTCAAACTATTCTGTTGTTCAGTGGCCGACGATATCTGATCCAGTTAATCCAGGAGACTCGATGATTCTTCAGTGTTCAGTCCTCTCGGACTCGGAGAATAAAATGTGTCCAAGAGATCACAGTGTGTTCTGGTTCAGAGCCGGATCAGATAAATCTCATCCGAACATCATCTACACTGATGGAAGACGACATGATGAATGTGAGAAGAGATCTGACACTCGGAGGAGTTGTGTTTATCGCTTCTCCAGGAACTTCAGCTCCTCTGATACTGGGACTTACTACTGCGCTGTGGCCACATGTGGGGAGATATCCTTTGGAAATGGAACGAAACTGCATATTGGTACAATTCAATTATGTTCAATACCGGAGGTGATATCCAAAACATCTTAACATCATCACTGATATGTTTTTTCCTTTGTTGTCTAGATCAAACGGCAAGTTCTGAATTTATTGCGCTGGTGATAGCTATAGTCTGCTTGGTCATTTCTACGATTGGAAACATTGTTTTCATCTGTTGCCTAACTTCAAGGGCATGTAAAGGTAAGTGTTGTTGACTTAGTCAAAAAGTTTAATACTCTGATGATTTTACTTCATATAGCGCAAGAGGTGTAACATCCTGAATCTCAACCTCATGTTCTGAGATTAAACTGTAGATAAACTAGAATATTGTTAATAAATGAATGTATCAGCAAACATCTGAAGCACGATTTCTCTATATTGCTGTTTGTTTAATTTCTGTCACGTTAAGCTTTACCCTTACATAACATTGTCAATAATTGAGGAAAAAGGTTATGACTTTTGCCGAAGATCCTTATTGAAAGATCAGATTAAATCCATGATATTTATGTTTTCTTTTCATTTTTGGAATAGAAAGCGTCGCTTCGCAAGCCAGACATGACGACTTCAGCCAACCAGCACATAATATTGTAAGTAATGATACAAAATTACATTTCATTAACATAATTCCCAACAGCGCCATATAACAACATGTGAGGGATAATGTACAGCGAGCCTGTCATTAGTGCAAAATGAACCCCGACAGGGTGAGCAGGAGTCTTGAATCACCCTGAAGGGGTTCATTTTGCACTAATGACAGGCTCACTGTACATTATCCCACTTATTACATTCATTTCTGAAAGTAAAGAAAAAAAAAGCAAAATATTGACACAAAAAAATGGATTAAAAAAATGTAATTGATTGATTTAAAAATGTTGTTTCTTCCACTGAAACAAATAGTCCTCTCGCTCACTGTGTTTGGGGATCAAAACTGCGTCCATGCTATAAAGAAATAACAGACTGTAGAATTGACCAATCACAATCAAGTATTCAACAAAGCTGTTTAATATGACTGTATAATGAGCCTTTTATTTGCTGCACAGACTGAAGAAGGACATGATCTAAACTATGCTGGTTCTCTTCTGACTTTAAGGTTTATCATACTGAATGCCAAAATTGTTGCTCTTTTTGTTCCATTTATTACAATTATTTGATCCCTTCATCATTTTATTTGTTTGTATGTGTTGTTATTTTATCTGACAAATACTAACCCTAATGCGTTTTATTAAAACAAAATAAAAACACATAATTGGGCGGGATGTTATTCTGAAAATGTATTTAAGGCAAACAAATAACTTTAAAAATGTTTTTGTTAAATTTCTTTAAAACGATTACATCTCTGCTGTTTATTATAAGTTCAAAAATACTCTTTGTCTTTATTTTTACAATTACAAAGTTCTTCTTTTTACTATAAAAATCCATCTTTGTGTCACTATGCCTACTGCTGAACCTACCCTTTAATCGTCATGGTAAAAGTGGCAGACATGTTCAATCTTGAATTCTTCACATCCATCATAAATTCATTGACAAATAAGTTGACGGACTACATCTTGTACTTAAAACAATGTTAGAGCCTCTTCGAGCTCCCCCGTTCAAAAGTGCACATGGTTTAGTCCACTCCACTCCTGCAGCAGGTGGTTTGTCTTCGTAACAGTCCGGATGCCGGTGTAATAATGTCATTAAAAAAGTTATTAAGTCAAAAGAAAGATAGGATTGATTAAAAGCAGTATTGGAATTACAGACAAAACAATCAATTACAATATGATGCAATCTTATTTCTTTGACAACCCTACTTATTTGACACCTCTGTGTCAAACAAGTAGGGTTGTCCAGTGTCATGAATTGCATGACATAATAATCTAAAAGCCCCTTTTTTATTCACAGGTTTATCCAGCACATTTCTATAGCTGTGAAGATATAACATTAGTTGCACGGCTGCAGTACATCATACAGGTATTCAGAATCAGAATCAGGAGGGGTGCCTGATTGATCAAATCTGTTGAAGAAAATGTTCAAGTCATTCACCCACTTTATGTTCCCCTTGGGCTGCTGGGAGTGTGGCTCCTTGAAGCCAGAGATGGTTTTGAGGCCTCTCCAGACTCCGCTGACATCCCTCTGTTGCAGCTGCTCCTCCATCTTCTTCCTGTTGCTGTTCTTTCTCTCCCTGATCTTCCACCTCAGCGCCCTCTGTACAATCCTTAGCTCCTCCTTGTTGCCTGACCTAAAAGACCCTTTTCTGTCCTTAAGGAGAGCGTTTATGTCAGGATTAATCCAGGCTTTGCTGTTGGGAAAACACCAGACAGTCCTGGTGGGTACGACGTTCTCCACACAGAAGTTGATATAGTCAGTAACACAGTCTGTGAGGCTGTTAATGTTTAATCTGCACACTGTTTAATTGCTGGTGAAAAGTAAACCAGAGCTGTTGAATGTTACATACCTCCTTTATTAAAACAGCATTCTTATATCATACATACTATTATTATTATTATTATTATTAATATTATTATTATTATTATTATTATTAAATACACATTTATTTAACCAGGTAAATCCCATTCTGATAAGAAAAAATCCCTCTTTTCCAAGGGAACCACGGCCAAGACAGCAGCAAATGAAGTTTCAAAGGAGATACAGTAAGCGCTCAAATATAATAATATAATATAATAATAACTCACAAAACACAGTATCAAGTACATCATAGTCATATTGCCAGAAAGACAGACAGAAAGAAACAAGCTATGGAAGAAATAACAAACTCCATAACTACCGTGAATACAGAACAACCGTTTTAGAGCAGCTTGGCACCTTGCATGGCAGCCTCTGCCGTTAGTCTGTGAATGTGTGTATGAATGAGTGAATATTGGCATGTGTTTTTACTGTAGTACTGTATTTGAATGAATATTCATAAAAAGAACATGGTCATATGTTTTTGAAAGCCAAGCTGTACATAACGGCCACCCTCAGAGTCTGTGTGATTCTCAGATGCTGCAACATGTTGAAACTTACTTAAGCAGAGTGTGAACTTGATCTCTGTCTCTAAAAATAAGTTTCAAGAGCTTCCTCTTTATTAAATTATAATGCTTCACTTCTATCCTTGACCGTGACAATTCTGCTGAGGGGCCCCTCCTGCCTGATCATGGATCAGTCCTTTGGCAGGATTTCATGTAACCTGTTGCTCCAGATGGATTGTTACACAGAACATTCATTCATTTGAAACTATTTGGAAAAGGGCAGCGACTTTCAAGTAGTACTTGGCAAGTGATTGGATGAACCGTCTACCAGTCAAACATTACTGAAGCCTGTTGGGAAAAGAGCAAAACTTTGCTCTTCCTACGATGAAGAAATACTCCCCAGTTCTGATATAACTGATGCTATTGCAGCATCTACACTAACCTCTTAAGGAGGATTGAATTTAAGGGAAACCTTAATGCTTCATCTTACCAAGTCATTTTGGACAATTCTATGCTTCCAACTTTGTGGAAACAGTTTCACTTCGAGCATGACCGTGCCCCAGTGCACAAAGCAAGGTCCATAAAGGCCTGGTTGGATGAGTTTGGTGTGGAAGAAGTTGACTGGCCCGCACAGAGCCCTGACCTCAACCCCACTGAACACCTTTGGGATGAACTAGAACAGAGATTGCGAGCCAGGCCCTCTCGTCCAACATCAGTGTCTGTTCTCACAAATGCTCAAAACTTCCCACAGACACGCTCCAAAATCTTGTAGAAAGCATTCCCAGAAGAGTGGAAGCTGTTATAGATGCAAAGGGGGAACCAACTTCATATTAATGCCTATACATTTGGAATGGGATGTTATAAAAGCTCCTGTAGGTGTAATGTGTAGGTGGCCCAATACTTTTGTCCATATAGTGTATTTTCACAGGTCAGACCATTTTAATAATTAAAAAAAAATGTAAATCATTCATTCATACATTCTTACAAACTTATGTGATTGAGTAATTACAATCAAAGATTCAAAGACTTTATGGTCATATGCACAACAGCTACAGCGTAGTTTTTGGCAATGAAAATCTTTAATGGTGCAATAATAACATGCAGGAATAAGTCAAAGTATACATATAGAATAGAATACGATTAAACAGAATTTAAAATGAAACACTGTCCCGCTGATGGTGATGGTGATGGGGGCGTGTCCCCCTCTCTGTTGCTTCCTGTCGTCCAAAATCAGCTCCTGAGTTTTGATGACATTGAGGTGGAAGTTGTTTTCCTGGCACCAAGATGTCAGGGCTCTCAGCTCCTCTCTATGCGCCGTCGCAGCAAACTTGATGATGGTGTTGGAGCTGTGGGTGGCCACGCAGTCGTGTGTGAACAGGGAGGAGAGGAGAGGAGTGGAGTTAAATAGTGCTATGGTATGGCACTATTTAACAGAAAGAAAAAAATAAGCATCTGCTTCTTCTTGTGTGAGGCTGCGGTGCGAATCACTCAGACACCGTGTGGATGGATGGGTGATGGGAGGGGGAGTAAAGTGAGAGGAAGAGTAGATTCATAAACCATAGAGTGATCAGATTCCTGTCCATGGAAATACATCAACCAGTCAAACATTACTGAAGCCTGTTGGGAAAAGAGCAAAACTTTGCTCTTCCTACGATGAAGAAATACTCCCCAGTTCTGATATAACTGATGCTATTGCAACATCTACGCTGACCTCTTCAGGAGGATTGTTGTTTTGAAACGAACATTTGCCAGTGTCTTTGTTTCACACACACCTAAACCATGTCCGACGTAGCTCCTTAAAGGATGCTGATTGGTCTGAACCAGACAAAAAACTTTACTCAAAGCCTGAAAAGGTGGATTTCCGTGTGATTTTGTAATTCCGTGAGAATCCAGCTGTCGTTTTACATCCCCCAGCAATCAATAAATCAAATGCTCTGACAAAAAAAAGGAAAACAAATCTGATATCTGTGGCTGTCGCAGGACCTACCTGCCTGTCTACCTGCACACACTCCGTTCAGTCATTGCATGTCACTGGAGTCTTCCACGGGCTGCTAGCTTGATATCTGTGAGTACTAACAATAGCCATGTTCATTGTTTAGGTTCATAATGATCGTTTGGGGGGAATGCCTTTGGAGGGAGGCCTGAATGGATGGACTGTCAGTGTTGCCAACTTGGCGACTTCCTCGGTAGATCTAGCGACTTTTGGAGCAGGGTGCTGCTACATACTTTTATTGGAAAAGACTTGGCAACATTGAGTTTTTCGGTTTGATCATTTTAAAATTTTTGTTTTCTTGCTGGCTTTTCCAATGTTACCTACCCAAGCTTTAAAGTAACACCAAAGACTTTTTGAAATCTCCCCTCAGGAAAATATCAAATTGCAACAGTTTTTTTTTTTTTTAAAACAATATTGTGATTGCGGTTTCAAATGCAATCATTTTCTCAAATTTAAAACTACCGCCCTGTAAAAGCATTCTACATAGTATAAAACAAGATAATTGCACCGAGTATTACTTATCTTGTTTCTACAAATAGAATCAGACAATCCTGTGATTACAGTTTCTTTGTATAAGGCTGGGAAACGGTTACTCCTGTTCCTGTTCAAAGTGTCTGTGGTCGGATGGGATGGTTGTTGTTCTCTGAACTTCTTCCCAGGCGATGCTGTGACCGGTTTTTGCTGTTGAGAGAAGTTGAGAACTGCTTCAACACTGTTTAACGTAGGACCTTCATCTGATCTTCAAAATGTTCAGCACATTATCTTTCATACTATACAAAATATTTGAATTTGAAGTGAATTTTTCCCCCATTCAAATTAGAGTGGGTGACCTCACATGCAGACTGATGGTAAACTGTTAAACTCCTCTCAATAATTAAACTTTAACTTTCTTTTATAATTAGCAACATGGCTACTGCTAGCTGCCTGTCTGCTGTCCAAAGCAAGAAACAACAGTACAAATTCACATTTGAACCACAAATCCCAATCTTAGTGCTATGATGAAGGCAGAGTAAAACACCCAATACTATTAATAAGTAGACAGCTTTTGTAATTTACTAATCTAGTTTAGTAGAACTTTTTTCAAGTTTTTTTTTTTTTTTTTTTTTTTTTTGTTTTCTGGCTCAGTTTCCACAGTGAGCATTATTTAGGTGTCCTGCTACCTGGGGATAGCTACTGTAGGCTTTTTTGTTGAGTTGCCTCTTTTCAAAATGCTCTCTGGTAAGCAATGATGCAGTGTATATGTCTACAGCCTTTATTGTGAAAAGTAAGAATGGTTGCCTCTGTGTTATTATTTCATTACCTTCATAAGCATAGGCGCAACTCGAGCACTATCCCCTTCTTTAGTGTGCAATACATTTTCCTGGGACATGGCAACCCGGAGGCAGACAGAAATGCATAGTGAAGGCGAGGGAACCAATCTGAACGGTGATGGTGTCGTTACTCAACAGCCATTACATCGTGCAATCAACATTTACTTCATAATGATAAGTTAAAGGAAAAAATGTTTCTATTGTCACTTTAAGTCCTTACACTAACTCATTTCAACACCTTTCATTGGTTACACCTTCATCTCTACCATTCTTCCTACCATCACACTCCTTCTTTGCTCCTTCACATAAAGTTAAGCCAGCAATGCTGTTTAGCTCCCAGCTATACATGAAGTGATACAGCTCAGCTTCTCAGCAGCCTGCAATCTCATCCCTGTTTCTCCAGAAATGTAATTCTCTACTTACCTTGGAGCTCTCTCTGAAGATCATTTCTGTCTCTGGTCAGGGCTTCAAATCTCTCTTGCAGCTGGTCTTTCTCTTTAGTCTGGTTGTTGTTACTGGTCTGTAACTGGT
>CALSBV010008191.1:0-14196 GCA_943590825.1 Bovichtus diacanthus | reverse complement strand
TATATATATATATATATATGTGTGTATATGTGTATATGTATATATATACATATATGTGTGTATATGTGTATATGTATATATATATATATATATGTGTGTACATGTATATATGTGTATATGTGTATATGTATATATATATATATATATATATATATGTGTATATGTATATGTGTATATGTATATATATATATATATATATATATATATATATATATATATATGTGTATATATATATATGTGTATGTGTATATATGTGTATATGTATATATATGTATGTATGTGTATATATGTGTATATGTATATATATGTGTATATATGTGTATATGTATATATGTGTATATGTATGTATGTGTATATGTATATATGGGAATTATCTAATTTTCTATAGCCTCACCTATGATGATGATTATGATGATATGAAGTTTTTTGTTGTTTTATGAAATATAGGTTACAGTGTATCGAGTTTCATTAAAGGTAATCATTTTGCACTACTAATGTTTGGTGGTAGACAACAACTGAGACCATCCAGGTTTTAAATATGGGCAAGTTAAATAGGTCAAACAAGTATGATTCATTTCAGAAAGGAAAGTTATTTTCAGAAGAAGATCAGCCAGGGAGAGCTTATTTCCAGGGAGGGGTCAGTGGGCCATTCAGACACTGCCCAAAAAACAGAGGAAACCCAGAATCATCTTCTTTTTATTCTCTTTTGGAGACGGCTTTCTCCTCCATTTTCCAGGCACAGTGACAGGTAATGGCAGTCATACGTATTCCTTATTGTTCATTTATCGGGGTCAAATGTGATGTCCACCAACAATCTAATGTGCAGAAGTTGGTCGCTATTATATTGTATAACTGGGACCGCTTGGGCGGTGCGCATGTTGCAAAAAAGTAACAGATAAAACAAAATAAACAAGAAGAAAAGCAAAGCTCGAGGAAACGACAGCCAAGCCCAGCACCATCTTCTCAACAGGACATAAGTGTCCTTGAATATCCCAAACATTTAGTGTTCTGTAGCTTGTGCCAACATTCATCATTGCGCTACTGTATTTCACATACAAAGCCAGTAAGATATACAGGTTTCTCTCTTTCTAATGGTTGAAGAAGAATGACTTTCTCATGTCAGTTGCTGGCATCTCAAC
The DNA here is from genome assembly GCA_943590825.1 of Bovichtus diacanthus. NCBI lineage: Eukaryota > Metazoa > Chordata > Actinopteri > Perciformes > Bovichtidae > Bovichtus > Bovichtus diacanthus. The sequence continues at coordinate 13,057 of CALSBV010008191.1, read as the reverse complement.
ATATACAGTAGTTTTTTACTTACACTTTACTACACTAAAGCCAGCAAATAATCGTCCGCCTGTCAAGTGCAATTCCTTGATCTGGCTTGCCACGATGGAGCCAGGTCCCTGTAAAGATTTGGTCACAACAGTCTTTGATCTCTTGTGTTAGCCTGAAGTCTCATCTCATCCATCCTAGACCGGACACCCTAAGAGCATGATTAAGGTGGCAAGTAGGGTCATTAGGTCTTACCAGATGTCAGCTGTTCAGTTCTGTAAAGATTTCATTAGAGTGAAGCTGAGCGCATCCTCCGTGACCCTACTCACCCTCTACACAACAGGTTCCAACTAAGCCATCGGTGCAAAGGAAGGATTCTGCGAAGGAAACTTGCCAGGTTTAGCAGGTTTTATATTCCTTCAACAATTAGACTTGTAAATGAGACACAGGATTTACAGTCGCCTCTTTTGATCAGGTATTGTGCCATGTGGGATACTTGCAAGGTGCAATACATTTATATTCATTAGCTGATTATGATGTTGAAGTGATCTCTATATTAGTGTATGCTACAGTGTGGGTGCTTCGAAGTACTCTGAATGTGTGTGTGTGTGTGTGTGTGTGTGTGCCTACATGCTTGTGTGTGTCTGTGTGTGTGTGCCTACATGCTTGTGTGTGTCTGTGTGAGTGTATGTCAGAGCAAGGGTGTTTGGTAAATCTCTCTCTATGTGAGTGTGTGCTTATGTGGGTGTGAATGCGTGTTGGAGGGACGGAAGGGAGGAACGCATATTGCACATTTGAATTTAAATCTGTTTCTGTGACTGTGTATACTGCACATTGACCACCCAAAGTTCCCTATTTGGTGTAATAAAGTTTCCCTTGACATCAGCCATGAGTAGGTTGGGTAGTGGAAAAGCATAAGGTACTAGCTGGGTTAGCCTAGCTCCCATTCCGCCCTCTGGCTTGGTCCGGCTGGGTGTTTGGAACATGTCATGGGCGGTGTTTGTCTCAAGGTTCTGCGGCACTCATTGAAACCCTGGCGCTTCTTTCTCCAATGCTGATGAGAGTATTTCTGTCATAGGCCATGCATGCTCTAGTAATGAAGGCGAAAAGACAACAAATTAAAACAAAAATGTAACAAAGTCGCTGCATTTGCATCCCCATGGCACATACCCTTTTTTTTTGGCTATTCCTACTGGCTAAGTAAAGGATAACTGAAAAATAGCACACACAGGAAGAGGGAATTAACCCACAAATCCCCACACTGCATCTTCAATTCTCATCTCGTCGTTCTGTCACTAGCTTTCTTCCCTTGGCTCCACTTGGACCGCCTGAGGCTGCATCTTTTTCAATACCATACTTCCAATGCAGATTGCATGCCAAATAGGAGGGAAGGAAAATAGAGTGACAAACAGGATTACATGCTGTTTGCACCTGGCAGTCCCCATTAGAGTCATGTTGACTGGGGGAGGATCACATCAAGGATGCCACTTAAGCTCTCTCTACACAGATGAACTCCAAGTCACACTGTAGTGCAGCTCAAATCTAACACTTTCACATATTCACAAAAATATTTAGAAATACATATTCTTTTGTAAGCTTGAACAATAAAACACGTAATTTTTGTAATTTCAGATCAATTATTTTGTATGTGGGTTTTTTTGCACATTGTCACACAGCTAATATCATTTTCGAATCCTTTATTCCCTTTCTGGCCTTGTCACATTTGACGGACAACAAACCTGTGAGCTGGATGGCATGAAGTGCAGCTTTGAACGATTCAAGGATATTTTATTGTCACAACACAGGGTTGCACAACCAAATGCAGTTGTAGCTTAGTCCGTTGCTACACATGAAAAACATGACAAAGCACAAGAGAAAAACAGCAGCAGTATTCGATGCGATTGCACATATTACACGGGGTGTGGTGTACATGTGTATGTGTATGTGTGTGTGTGTGTGCATGGAGGGGGGGGTAGTAATCTTATGGCTTGGGGGAAAAAACTGTTTCTCAGTCTGCTGGTGCGTGCTATGGGGGTCATGTACCTCCTACCTGATGGCAGCAGGGATAACAGGTTGTTGTGTGGATGTGTTTGGTCCTTGGGCAAATGATAGATTTAACCAGCCTCTCGAAACACTTGCTGGCTATGGTGGCGAGCGCAATGGGGCGCCAGTCATTGAGGGTGGCCACCTTTTGTTGTTTCGAGTAGTGGTGGATTCGAAGCAGGTGGGGACAGTCTGGAGGGAGAGAGACAGGTAGAATGTGTCCGTGAAAACATCGGGTGCCGACCGCCTTGCGTGGGATGATCCGCATGAACAACCGGCAAACATCGGCCTCAGTGACGGAGAGGGGGGTAGTCCTGATCTGCAGCTGTCCTGATTGGCTCCATATTAATCCATTACGGAGCTAAATCCAGGCCAAAAATTTTAATCATTTGAAGAAAAAAAAAAACTAAAAATAAGCGTATGAAAAGTTTTTTTAGGTTGAATCTTATTTTTTCAGTTTCAGACATTTTACCCTGATCAGCCGGGGGAGGCCTTCAACTGAGTGGGGCGTCGAAATGTGAGCATAAACAAAGAAAGCTGAGGACCTTCCTCAATCATGTTGCCTTCAGGAAACGTAGGTACATCGAGAAGTATGAGTCAACACTTTCTATACACCATATTCCCGCGATTGGCAGTAAAAAAATCTGACGCCAGTGATAACATTCCGTTAGAATGTCACACTCTTCACAGTGTCCAGCTCAAGTTTCTTCCTTTAACGTGTATTGTCTTTGTTATCTGTGTTTAGCAGAGTGTCTAACGTTACTACAGTCGTATGTGCTCACACAGAGCCTCTCTCTGAATATAGTAACGCTTGGTAAGAACTAACGTTAAGGTATTAGTATCACCTTTTCATAGAGTTAGTTTACATGTCATAGCCTTTGATAAACAGGAAACATAAGGAATATACATAGTATATCTATAGATACAGTATAGATAGTATATCTGTATATACTTATAGGTTATTTCACATCATCATTGAAAGGGCATTTAAAAAAGTGACAGTGTGAGGCTGCATTCCACGGTTCCACCCGTGTCCTTAGTGTTTCCCTGTCCTTGTTTTCCCTGTCTCCCTGTGTGCATGTGGCATGGGCATGGTCTGACTTCTGCAGCTGTTCACACTTAACACTCCGGCTCCGATCTGCTCACCTGTCTACAATCATCTCATCTCGTCACAGTATATCTACCCGTCTTCCAGCCACTCATCGCCAGATTGTTGTTTCAACTACCCCGGCGGTATGGATCTCGGCCGCGCAGAGGACCCTGTCTGAGTATTCCTTGTGTTTCCATGCTAACCTGTCTTTCTTGTATTCTCAGGATCACTACTCGCCTTGCTTCTCATCTCACCTGCCTGCTTACCGCCCGCGTGCCTGCCTTTCCATCTCCACGCAATCCACCCTCGTCGTCTCGCCTGCCGCCGAGGATTACTTTAATAAACCCTTGTAACATACTCTGTTGCCCGAGTCTGTGTTCTACGTCTGAGTCTACCCTCGACACAACCCTAACACATTGCCTGCGTAACACAAGCGCAATGTAAATGAAGATAATTCACTCATTAAGCCCATAGACGTCTGTGAAGCGTGTAAGAGAAATGCAGCTCTTTGAGTAGACTTTTTAATGCTTACTGCGCACTCAATGCCACTGGTGTTTTCCGAGGAGTGAAGAATCCACTCAACCTCTCAGACACACACACACACACACACACACACACACACACACACACACACACACACACACACGTTGGCTAGCCTCCCTTCACCCCAAATTTCAACTACAAAAAGTGTTTTTTTTTTTCTCATCCTTTAAAATCTTTTTACATTTATTTGAAATCTTGTCTTTATATAAATCACCAGTGGCGGACTGTCTGTAGAAAAAAAGAGCCACAAATCCATCTCACAATTCCTGACAAACGCACACGAAGCAAAACTACGAGGACACATTTACAAGCAAAATTATTTACTTTGTTCGAATACAAAAAGTACACAAGGTTTTTTAATTTTTTTATTATTTCTGCTTCAAACTATTTAATAGTTATCCAATTATTTATACTTCAAACTGTATAAAGGTCAAGGCAATTTTTTTAGTAATTGTACAATACAGGGATGCAACACAGTTTTACTTTCATTCATGCTACAAAAGAAAAAAATGATAAAAACTGAATTCCTGTAGTACATTTTATTTTATTTTTCCTTTCCAGAAGGAATGTTAACAGCCACAACAAAACCACAGGTGAAATATTTGGGCAGACATGTATGAACTACAACAGTGACAAACAGCACTAGCTCATATGAACTGGTTAAACACACATTGTAAGGTCTACGTCATTTATGTCTCTATACCACCAATAAATCCAATGTGTTACAAATTCATAAGAACCAGGCTTATATATTTAATATTACCATTAAAACATCCATCCATCCATCCATCCATCTTCAACCGCTTATCCGGGGTCGGGTCGCGGGGGCAACAGCTCCAGCAGGGGGCCCCAAACTTTCTTTTCCCAGGCCACGTTGACCAACTCTGACTGTGGGACCCCGAGGCGTTCCTAGGCCAGTGTGGAGATATAATCTCTCCACCTCGTCCTGGGTCTTCCCCGTGGTCTCCTCCCAGTTGGCTGTGCCTGGAACACCTCCCTAGGGAGGCGCCCAGGGGGCATCCTTACCAGATGCCCAAACCACCTCAACTGGCTCCTTTCTACGCAAAGGAGCAGCGGTTCTACTCCGAGCTTCTCTCGGATGACTGAACTCCTCACCCTATCTCTAAGGGAGAAGCCAGCCACCCTTCTGAGAAAACCCATTTCAGACTCGGCTGCGAACCGATCCAGTGAGTGCTGAAGGTCACAGGCTGATGATGCCATCAGGACCACATCGTCTGCAAAGAGCAGCGATGAGATCCCAAGCCAACCAAACTGCAACCCATCCTCCCCCCGACTACGCCTCGATATCCTGTCCATGAATACCACAAACAGGATTGGTGACAAAGCGCAGCCCTGGCGGAGGCCAACAGGGATTGGATGGCCCTCAAAAGCGCCCCCCTCACCCCATACTCCCGCAGCACCTCCCACAGTATCTCCCGGGGGACCCGGTCATACGCTTTCTCCAGGTCCACAAAACACATGTAAACCGGATGGGCATACTCCCAGGCCCCCTCCAGGATCCTTGTGAGAGTGAAGAGCTGGTCCGTTGTTCCACGGCCAGAACGGAATCCGCATTGTTCCTCTTCAAGCTGAGGTTCGACTATTGGCCGAACCCTCCTTTCCAGCACCTTGGAGTAGACTTTACCCGGGAGGCTGAGCAGTGTGATACCCCTGTAATTGGCACACACTCTCTGGTTCCCCTTTATATACAGGGGAACCACCACCCCGGTCTGCCACTCCTTCGGCACTGTTCCCGACTTCCACGCAATGTTGAAGAGACGCGTCAGCCACGACAGCCCCTCCACACCCAAAGCCTTCAACATTTCTGGACGGATCTCATCAATCCCTGGGGCCTTGCCACTGTGGAATTGTTTGACTACCTCAGTGACTTCCACCAGGGAAATTGCTGATGATCCCCCATAATCTTCCAGCCCTGCCTCTATCAAAGAGGGCGTATTAGTTGGATTGAGGAGTTCCTCAAAATGCTCCTTCCACCGCCCGAGTACCTCCTCAGTTGAGGTCAACAGTGTTCCATCCCTGCTGTAAACAGCTTGGATGGTTCCCCGCTTCCCCCTCCTGAGGTGCCGGACAGTACGCCAGAAGCACTTTGGTGCCGACCGAAAGTCCTTCTCCATGGCTTCTCCGAACTCCTCCCACACCCGCTGCTTTGCCTCTGTCACGGCTGAGGCCGCTGCCCTTCGGGCCTGTCGGTACCTTGCAACCGCCTCTGGAGTCCCCCGTGATAACATATCTCGGAAGGACTCCTTCTTCAGTCGGACGGCTTCTCTGACCACCGCGGTCCACCACGGTGTTCGAGGGTTACCGCCCCTTGAGGCACCTAAGACCTTAAGGCCGCAGGCTCCCGCCGCAGCTTCAGCAATGGAAGCTTTGAACATTGACCACTCAGGCTCAATGCCCCCAACCACCACAGGGATGCCAGAGAAACTCCGCCGGAGGTGTGAGTTAAAGGTCTCTTGGGTATGGGCCTCCTCCAGACGTTCCCAGTTCACCCACACTACCCGTTTGGGCTTACCAGGTCTGTCCAGACTCTTCCCCCACCCCCTGACCCAACTCACCACCAGATGGTGATCAGTTGACAGCTCCACCCCTCTCTTTACCCGAGTGTCCAAAACATGCGGCCTCAGATCAGATGATACGATTACAAAATCGATCATCGATCTTCGGCCTAAGGTGCTCTGGTACCATGTACACTTATGAGCATCCTTATGTTCGAACATGGTGTTTGTTATGGACAGCCCATGTCTAGCACAGAAGTCCAAGAACAAACAACCACTCGGGTTGAGATCAGGGAGGCCGTTCCTCCCAATCACGCCTCTCCAGGTGTCTCCATCACTGCCCACGTGCGCGTTGAAGTCTCCCAGTAGAACTATGGAGTCCTCTACTGGAGCCCCCAACAGGACTCCATTCAGGGTCTCCAAGAAGGCCGAATACTCTGAACTGCTGTTCGGTGCATATGCACAGACAACACTCAGAGTTTTCCCCCCCATAACCCGTAGGCGTAGGGAGGCGACCCTCTCGTCTACCGGGGTGAACTCCAACACAAGCTCCGGCTCTTTCCCCCACAGAGAGGTGACGTTCCACGTCCCCAGAGCCAGCCTTTGCCGCCCAGGTCTGGTCCGTCGAGGTCCCCCACCTTCACTGCCACCCGTCTGGCAATGTACCCGACCCCAACGGTTCTTCCTGCGGGTGGTAGGCCCACATGATGGAGAGGGGGGGGTGCCACGTTGCTTCTTCGGGCTATGCCCGGCCGGGCTCCGTGGCAAACCCGGCCACCAGGCGCTCGTTAACGGGCCCCCCTTCCAGGCCTGGCTCCAGACGGGGGCCCCGGGCTTCCTCCGGGCAGGGTCACACCTCCTCTTTTTTGATGTTGCATTGGGGTACTTGAACCATTCTTTGTCTGGCCCCTCGCCTGAGACCAATTTGCCATGGGAGACCCTACCAGGAGCACTAGGCTCCCGACAACACAGCCCTCAGGTTCATAGGAGCACCCAAACCCCTCCACCACGGTAAGGTGATGGTAAAACAATGAACTAACATTAATAAACAGAATATGAAGGTGACAGTGATAACGTTATGTCAAAGATGTCTATTTATTGTGTTGCATAGATATCTACTGAAGTTAGCATGCTAACTGACTAGCCGTGCGCCGTCCAGTCTGTAATACCCCTTGTTCCTCCAGAGACAGGTTTATGTTATTAATAAAGCCTATTAGTTTGACATTCATACTAACCGTGTTTATTTATTGTTATTACTAAATGCAATACATTTGAAATGCCTAATAAGGATTATGCAATAATCCTAATTTACTGAAAATGCATCAAACGTATGTACTTTTTTAAATGATTAATAAACCCTTCGTTTCAAATATATAACCACAATTTTTTCCCTATTCACCCCACCCCTACAGCACTATCTAACAACAATACATTAAAAAAATGTTTACACACCCACAAAAAGTAGAGCTAGCGAGACATGCGTGTACACAGAACCAGTGTTCAAATAAACAAAAAGACCATAAACAAAAGACCTAATTTCCGTTCACATAAATGTGACAATTCCATCATAGTTCCATTTTTTATGTGTGTATAGAATGGAAAAACAACATTTATTACAACATTTCTGGCAGGAGCATGGCTGTGTCCAGTTCCATCAGAATTTCAAGGAACACTTCAAAAGTACACTTGATGTCCCTAGCGTAGCTTAAATTGAGGACATAAATCAGTCCAAGGAGTGACACTTCGTAGGTTTTGCAGAACTTTCCACGCCTCCAAGTACAACACCAACATCTATGGGCTCGTCTCCAGGAATGGCACCCGCCGACTGAGCGATGTCCATCGTTGTCTGTGCAATGCCTGACTAAGCCTGTGCGATCTCGCAGTCCTACAGGATAAACAAAGAGACAGTGAGCTGTGTCTCAGCGGCAGTCACATTGTGGAATTCTGAAGTTTTAAGGCACGCTGTTTTGCAAACTCTTACACTTCAGATATGTAGAGTAAAATTTACATATGTGATATAATGGGAAAAAAAATTCAAAACCACACACAAAGAAACAAGAGAACAGACTGTCAATTTCTGTCTAACCGACAACATCACTCATCAGTTTGCAAAATTTGCCAGACAGCCAGCTTGTATGACTTATCAGTTTTTATATAAATGACCTTAACTGACCATAAATGGCTACTAAGTTTGCCACCTAAATATCGACATCGACATGCATTGTGATCCTTCAAAAGTTACAAATACTCCCCCATTCAGCTGTTGATTTCTTTGGAAAATTATGAAACAGGAAGAGTCTATCTTTCTATAAAAAAAAAAAAAAAGGCCAGTGCAATTATTATTTTTTTGGACAGATTTTGAAATCAAACTATCCTAAGGAGAAGTAGAACATCCTGATGGAACTGGACACAACTAAGCTTAGAAGTGCGAGAACTGAAAATAAGGATGTTCCGGTGATTATGATTTACTGACGTGACCGAGATTTGTAAAGAGTGCGTTTCTAAAAATGTTTTTGCTGCGGATTCTTTTTTTCATATTGCGCTTGTAATTAAAGTGATCATTGGGGTTCTTACCCATTGTAAGTGTAATAAATCTGTAAAGTCTGACCATCAACTCCTTCCCTGTTGTCAGAACAAGCACTTCACAAGGAGTGTTGTAATGGTACGACCCGTACACACGGAGAGAGGGACTCAATAGCACGACTCTGAGACAGAACGATGATGATGGTAATGTACTTTACTGGGTAAAGTAGACAAACAAATATGCAGGGGAAATCCAAAGGCAGAGTTGGGTCACAGAAACAAGGTCGATGCACAGATAGGTCCTCAGCGTAGCAGAACAACAGGTAGGGAGCAGGCGAAATTGGAATCAGGAACACGGGAAACGGGATCAATGCTGGAACTCTTTGAAAGTACAAAGACAAACTGGCAACAAGGGACAAGCAACACACAGACTATATACACCAGGAAGTGGGAGGAGACAACGAGACACAGGTGGAGACACTAACGAACAGAGTGGAGACAGCTGGGGACAGGAACTAGAAACAACAGACACAAGAGGGAACATACAGTTAACAAAATAAAACAGGAAGTACAAACACAAAACATCTAACGAACGGGACGGGACCTGATAAGTGTTCTCCAAAATGAATAAAGTGGTTCTGGCCCAGCACTATCAGGATTTTGAGCAACGGAGCTTAAAACGTTTTTTGAAGGATGCACAACATACGCTTTTTTTTTTTATTGCCAAAGCTCTCCTCCAGCCCTCTTGCTTAATCACTGATGGAACTACTTTGTTCCTGTATCGTTACGCTCCAGCTTCAACTACCAGTTGTGTAAACAAGCACAGCGCTGAGGGGAGCTGTTGCGTAGTGTTACAGGAGCAAAGTAGCTCTAAGCAAAAAAAAAAAAAAAAAGTTAGTAAGCAAGAGGGCTGGAAAAGTATGTTGCGGACCTGGGTGGAGCGCATGTTGTTGCAGTCGTCGCTGGCGAGTGAGAAGGACTGGGTGGTGCAAGTGAGGGAATTTGGGTCGACGATGAGTATTTCTGATTTGTTGCAGTTGAGTTACATTTCAAACACAAATGTATTAACAATTACTTCATCAACTTCAAACAGTGCTGGCCATCTGATTATAAAGCTCTGTAATCATTGGCTCCAGAAGGACTTCTTGCCGTCTGTACAAGAAGGTTCGCCGCATCTTTTCCTTGATCACTGCTTTTTTTTTTTTTTTAGCTCCGTCAGTAGAACTACCCTTTTCACCTCTAGGCTAGGCTGTCTGTGGTTTAGCCTCTTGAATGTTTTATAAAAAAATCTTCTTTATGTTTGCACCTGGTTTCCTCTGACCTTTCCGTTTGACTTGACTTCTGGGTGTCCTTCTTCAAACTAATAATCCATTGGATATGCTGTGTACTTGATGACTTCTGAAATTCCCTGTATGCCGCGAAAGCGAGAGCGCCCTCTGCTCTGGTCAAATGCTAATGGCTGTCGGGCTGATAATTGCAAAAGTCCTTGCCTATTTTTAATGACTGACTCGTTTTAATTTGTAATAAGTGGAATGTTGGGTAATGAGCTAAAATAGCTAAATAGCTAACAGAGCTGATATTTATTAGAACCAGATGCAAGTTCGCTAGCTAGCAGACTACACAAACATGTTTGCAATGATGGACTTATTAGATTTGATAGTCATTGTATTGATATTAGTGGGATATGATCTCAACTGCACTAATAAAACATGTACATACATTAAAAACTAGCAGATTATAAGTAATGAGTGGATATGTTATGTCATTTCCGCTTCTAAACGATTCCATTTCCCGAAAATGTTTATGTAAACCAATCTCACGCACTGAACTAACTGAATACATGATTTCACAATTAACCAACTTGTGCTCATTCTAAAGAATTTGAATGAATACATTGTTGTTTTTCTGTGGCAGCTGAAGAAGTTGAAACTGCCTAAGACAATGATGGTGAACTTCTACACTGCCACTGAGTCCATCCACACCTCCTCCATCACCATCAGCTACAGCCAAGGACAAGGGCAGGCTGCATCATTCACTCTGCGGAGAAGGTGATTGGCTGCAATCTACCGTCCCTCCAGGACCTGTTCGCCTTCAGGACCCTGAGGCGGGCAGGAAAGATTGTGGCCGACCCCCCCCCCCCAAACTGTTTGAATTGCTCCCCTCTGGCTTGAGGTTGCGGTTCATAAGGAACAAAACCACACACCACAATGGCCTGATCAACAAAGCCGGGGCCTCCTACTGACACCGACTCTTATCTCCCCCCCTCCATATTCTATTGTCCTTTTTTGTAAATTTATGGTTCTTGTGCATATTATTATAATATATATATATATATATATATATACACATATATATATTATTTATATATATATATATTATTATTATTTTATTTATTTTATTATTTTATTCATTTTTTTCTTCAATATTTGCTCTTATTTTTCCATTTTAATTTATCTTACTGTGTTTACGTATGCGCCATGATACACCAAAGCAGGACCAAAGATCAAACAGGTACGGTATGCCAGAGCTCTAATTGAATACGTCTGAAATGATCATCACAGAGAGCTGAGTATATTCAGCAGGTAGCAGTGGAAACTAAATCCAAGATTGGAAACAATTTGACAAAAAGAGTTGGAATATAAAGAGAGAAGAGCAGAGGGCCAACAACACTGAGGTAGGTCTATTCAATATTTCACATCTGAAAATATTGTCTTATTATTTAAGGAAATACACTGTGTTCTTTAGTATAGGTTAGACTGTAACCACGCGAGAGCAGGGTCAGAGATGCCAAATTTGTTTTCCAATCGGTGAAGAAGTATACAATGATGAATAGTGTCAAAAGCTGTACTGAGATCAAGTAGTAGAAGCACGGAGGTGGAATTTGAATCCATAAGAAGGAGAAGATCACTTACGACTTTAGCAAGCGCAGTCTCGGTGGAGTGGCAGGCCCTGAAAGCAGATTGAAAAGGTTAAAAAAGAGTACTAATTATATGGTCTGAAAGTTGTTGAAACACCATTATTTCCAGTGCTTCCATAGCCAAGTCCCAGAAATGGCCAGAGATCTTTTAAAAGGTTTAGCTAGTCAAGGAGTCAAGATTGCAAGACAATAAACTAGATTTAAATGTAATATAATGCATTTTTCTGCAAAGAGATCTAAAAAAGGCATAAAGGATAAGCTGCTAGTCGGCTGTGGTTGGGTGAGTTTGGCGAGAAAAATCTAGGATTGTGTTTATTATTACTGATTAAGCAAGATAAATATGCTGCTTTGGCAGTGTACACGCATGACCATTTAATACATACTCGTGCCATGAGAGGTAGCTAACTTCCTGTTTTGATTTATGCCATTTGCGGTCCAATCTCCTGCAGGCCTTCTTAAGAGCATTTAACCACAGTGTAGACCTCTTTTACTGTCTATTTTTTGTAGTTAGTAAATTCCTCTAAAATTGGGGAATTGGGGCCAGCAGTACCACAAGGTGGAGCCCGTTGTCCTGGACAAGGCTATTGCTATTTTATAGATAGAGAATATTTTAATATAAGAGTATCAAATGAGATCAATATAATATCACGATTGGAGGTTAAATTAAAAACAGATGTGTAGATTAAAGCAACACCTCCAACTTGTTTAGCAGCCTGAGCAAATGAGTGAAGTCAGGTGGGGAAGCTTCATTTAATGGTAAGAAAACGTTTGGTTTCAGCCATGTTTCACATAAACCGATCGTTTCCGGGTCATGTTGAAGAATAAAATAATTTTTCAGTAAGGCTCAATGATCTGACATTCAGAAAAGCAAATGTGTGGGCCGTTTTGCTTTCATTAGTAGAGCTGGCAGTATATGAGGTGGTAATTGAAACAAGTTGCCCTATGTTATTATTATTTGACCATTTTAGTGGCCTGAACACGCAACGGCGTGGTGATTTGACTATGATTTCCTTGTATAGTAGTGTTTTGTATTGTCAGTCTTTATTAGATGTTTCGTTAGACAGTTCACCACCACCAGTGGTAGGGATGATTATCAAAGTTTTGTTGTTCCCATATTTAGGGAAAGAGAATTTATGAGTATACAGATATATACGGGAGATACTGTGGGAGGTGCTGCGGGAGTATGGGGTGAGGGGGGCGCTTTTGAGGGCCATCCAATCCCTGTACGCCCAAATCAAGAGTTGTGTCCGGGTTCTCGGCAGTAAGTCGGACTCGTTCCCAGTGGGTGTTGGCCTCCGCCAGGGCTGCGCTTTGTCACCAATCCTGTTTGTGGTATTCATGGACAGGATATCGAGGCGTAGTCGGGGGGAGGAGGGGTTGCAGTTTGGTGGGATTGGGATTTCATCGCTGCTCTTTGCAGACGATGTGGTCCTGATGGCATCATCAGC
>CALSBV010008164.1:15754-25232 GCA_943590825.1 Bovichtus diacanthus | reverse complement strand
GCGACCCGACCCCGGATAAGCGGTTGAAGATGGATGGATGGATGGTCCAACTATTGTCTTTCTTCAGTGTAGTAATTACTGAGTATGCAGTTGTTGCTGTTAGCACTGATATTTAATGTAAAGCTGATGTTTACCCTCTTTAACAGTAGACGGCAGTATGCAGGAACATTGAGCAGCTTTAAACATATTATAAAAACAATATGTTGAATGGATATGAGATGGATGAACTGGCAGAGTAACAAAGGGTATATGACGGTGACATAAAGGGGAGGAGCCAAACGCAGGAAACAGGAAGTGTACTCACGAAAAGAGTTTTATTATCAAAGCTTAAACAATCAATTAAAAGGTGAAAAGCAAAACCTGAAAACAAACCAGGATGGCACGAGGAAACACAAACATAGAGTATATTGATATTCTTTATACATATAAATATATAGATATATATTTGTACATGTTTGAAATAAAATCAAAATATATCTAAATTTGAATGTTTACCTGTTTTTTGTACTTTCTGGTTTCACTTTCCAGATGTTGTTGCCAGAGGCTCACCTTTGAACGAAATTCGGCTGATCGTGGCAACGCTCTTGTGACACACTGACTGTTTGTTAAAGAAAAAGTAGCTTTACAATGCTCTTTAAAAGCACATGTCGTTGGCTACAGTACATTCAATTGCCTTTTTGTCTGTATCCAAACTCAGGATGGTATTGTGTACTTATACATAGAAAACTATGAGAGATTGTGAACCTGCAAAGTTATTTTCTTCTTTAAGCTCGTATTTGATCTAACAATATATATATATATAGATATATATATATAATATATATATATATAATATATTATATATACATATATTATATTATATAAATATATTATAATTTATATATATTATAATATATATTTATATTATATATATATATTATAATATATATTATATATACATATTATAATATATATTATATTATACATATATATATATATATATATATATATATAATAAATATATATTTATATATACACTGACCAAAAATATAAACACAACACTTCTGTGTTTTTTTGTTTTGACCAGTGGTGGGCCGTCAGGGCCAGCAAGGCCTTCTCTGCTGGCCTAAACATCATCAGAATATAAATTAATATAAATTTTTATATTTTTCCACAAATATTTATTAAATTATTCCCCAGAGTTATACTCTTCATTTCATAGCTTTCCTCTTGGTTGCACTGCTTCCAGCCTCAGGTTGAGATTTGGAGGGCTGGTCTTTATGTTAGAGCTTTTATCCAATCATATTCAGCCATCATGTGTTGCCAGGGGTCTAAAATCTGCCCTCAGGCCTTCAGAATCAACAGTCCGGGCGTTAACCAATCAGCTTTCGAGTTGGCTATTGTACGCCTGCTAGCTGGCTCCAGTGTTACACAGGAGCCAGCTAGCAGGCGTAGTACGTGCACGTCTTTTGATTGGATTACGCAATATTGAGAGGCAGGTCCTATGGGCAGGTCTATGCAGAACCTAGTAGGTTTTGCATAGACCTGCCCATAGGACCTGCCCATAGGTTCAACCTACCTTGTGCAGAACTAGGAAACTGAATTTGATAAACGAGCTAATTCGTGTACTACTAAGCTGTTTTTTCAACCCACAATGGCGGAAGGAGGAGAAGATATCGATTTGGTTGAAGATATAATTATAACGCCATTCTCAAGACGAACTTTTCAAGAAAAGTTAGACATTGTAAGGAGAGGTCGCCCGACCCCGACGCTAGCAAGCCTGTCACAGCCGGGAAAGGGGTTCGTCCGCCACTTTCAAATTGCCAACTACGAGTGCTACCAATGGCTCACAGGCTCCGAGAGGCACTGCAAACTGTACTGCTGGGAATGCCTATTATTTGCAAGTGATCGATTTGGTGTTTGGAGCCACACTGGCTTTGCAAACTTGAGTTGTCTAACCAAGGCAGCAACGAGACACCAAAGCACGGCTGGGCACTTACAAGCAATGGTGCTTTTGAAAACTTTTGGAGACACCCGAGTGGATCTACAGCTCAACGAACAAGCGCGCAGGGCAACGGAGCTGCACAATAAAAAGGTGAAGAAAAATAGGGAGATATTGAAAAGACTGATTGATTGTGTCATGTTTTTGTGTAAACAGGAACTTTCATTTAGGGGACACGATGAAAGTGCTGACTCCACAAACAGAGGAAACTACGTGGAGCTTCTTTCTTTTCTTTCTGAAAGCAACACAGATTTACAATACCACCTATCCACTAACAAAGTCTTCACTGGGACGTCAGGCAAAATACAAAACGACCTGATTTATGCTATTGCTGAAGTGATGGGAGAAGAGATCAAAATGGAGATTAAAAAAGCTCCCTTTGTTGCTGTTATGGTGGACGAGACAACAGACGTGGGAAATGCAGCACAGCTCTCCCTCGTCCTGCGTTATGTGACGGACACAGGTGTCAAGGAGCGATTTCTCCGATTTGAAGATGTGACAAGCGGCAAGCGAGCTGATGATATTGCCGCTCTTATTTTCCGTTTCTTGGAGGAAAATTAATGTAGTCTGGATAAAGTTGTGGCACTGTTTTGATGGTGCAGCGGTCATGGCATCTGGACTAAATGGGGTGCAGGCTAAAGTTAAGGAGAGGGCACCTATGGCCTTATTCATTCACTGCTATGCACATCGACTAAATTTAGTACTGACTCAAGGAGCCTCAAAGCTTAAAGAATGCAAGGTCTTCTTTGCCAACCTCAATGGCCTTGCAGCATTTTTCTCAAGATCCCCTAAGCGCACGCAACTGCTGGATGACATCTGCAAGCGTCGTCTTCCTAATGTTGCACCAACGAGGTGGCAATATACATCGAGATTGGTCAATGCAATCTTTAAGAAGAGAGTTGCCCTAAAGGAGCTGTTTAACCACATACTGGAACATCATGATGAATATGACGGGGATACTGTGCTTATGGCTGATGGATTTAAAGCACGTTTGGATGATTTTGAGTTTTGTTTTTTGCTTGAAACATTCAATGGGATTTTTAATTATTCGGATGTGCGTTTTGGAATTCTACAGAAACAAACATTGGATGTACAATTCTGCCTGAAAAGGGTGAACGAGTTTTGTGACACAATTGAGCGAGAGAGTCGCCGGTTCAGTCAAATCTACGATGACACAGCACGCATCGCAAGTTCACCCAGCGGCCCACGTGCAGCACAAGGAGACCCTCACACATACTACCAACAACTCCACAGCAATATTCTGGACAACATTCTTTGCCAGATACGAAACAGGTTTCAAGACCACGAAAAGTTAATGTTTCTCTCCCTCCTGGACCCCCAGCACTTTCAGACCTACCGGAAAAAATTCCCGCAAACAGCCTTCTCCAGCTTAACAGAGTCACGGAACACTGTTCGAGCTATCCAAGCTAAAAACAGAACTGACTGTAATGTATGCTATGACTGATTTTGAAGGGAAAAGTCCCTCTGATCTCCTTGATTTCCTTAAGCAGAAAAATCTGAATGAGGACATGGGGCAACTTTACACATTGGCATGTGTGGCAGTGACTATCCCTGTGTCCACGGCTTCTGTCGAGCGGTCATTCTCGGCCTTAAAGCGAATCAAAACGTATTCCAGAAATGCTACTGGACATACTCGGCTTTCAGCATTAGCCTCCATGTCGATAGAAAAGGACTTATTGGTGGAACTGAAACGCACAGATAGACTGTACAACAGAGTCATTGAAGTCTTCTTGAGGAAAGAAAGGAGGATGGATTTTGCGTTCAAATAATCAGTCTTTGGTGAGTAGGCATACAATGCATTTTATTTTTTATTAAATGTGTATGTATGTTTCGCATTTTATTTCGTTAATATTAAATAGCCTCTATATTAACAAAATAAAATGGCAAATAGCCTATGTTGCAAATTATTTGTTTTCTTTCTTTTATTTTCAGTGAATAGTTATGTGTCTTTATCATCACGTTTCTTAAATGAAACTGCTTTGGGTGCGACAATGCGCTGTTTAGTGAACAAACTTGTTAAAGCTCACATACTTTGTTTTGGTGGACTTAAAAGCCTTTTGACAGTATCCAATCCAAGCGATCTTAAAGCTGGTAGTTTAACACTCTTAATAATGCAAATTTATTTATTTTAAATGCTTTGGAAATATCAATATAACTCTGTTGCACCCGACTATGTTTAAGGTGACGCAACGCCCAGTTATACTGCGTTTCTGTCTAAATGTATAGTGTCTAGAGCCATGGCATCATAATGATGGTAATAAGAGGTGGATTAATTTGGGTGGGACTGTGTAGGACCTCACTGAAGGCCCAGGCCCCAGGCCCACGGCCCGCCACTGGTTTTGACTTACAGCAACGATGATGATTTGTCAAAGTCATCATTTTACGTTTGCTCCTCCTTTTCAAAACATTTAGCTATTATCATGACACCTAGCTTGTTCATTCACGTTAAGAAATTTGGTTATTTAAACAACAAACGTCCCTGGGTGGGCTTGAACCAACATCCTTTCAGTTAACAGCCGAAAGCGCAAGCCAATTGCGCCACAGAGACAACTCTGGTGAGGGTGTGGCCTACATTTTAAGCCCCGCCCACTTGCATCTGTTATTTACTTTTCGAAGCTGGGCTAGTACTTGTAATGGAAAATGTCATCATTCTGTAGTAACTTTAATTGTTTGTATTAAGCTTCAAATTATTTGTATGTCCTTTGATGTAACCAGGACAGCAGCCGTATGGGGGTCACATGTTTATCTAGTGAAGGACATACTGCCCCTCCCCAGGGGGGGGGGCTGCTACTCTGAACTCATCTCTGACTAAATGGAGTCATCAAAAGGGACACTGGGCTCGAGATTGCCCCATGGCAAACACCGGTAATGCAAATTGACGCCATAAGAAAGAGGAGGTATGCGGAGAGAGAGAGGGTGACACCCAGCTGCAGAGACAGATGAGACGCAGCAAAAGGGAAGTGAAACACAAGCACGCACAAACACACACAAACACAAACACAAGCAAAGAAAAGCTGGCACGACTAACCACACCTACATTACAGAACATAACTGATGAAAAACATGCTTTGATTAAACAAACTATTGAGGTAATTGAAAAGAAAGTGAAAAAACTTGCAAATGGCACATACGTATGCCAAATTTGAAACGAAACCATACAAAGCAATGCCAGAAACAATACTTGTAGTTTGTGGAAAGGCACTTATTTTTCAGGCCTTATTATGAAAGAAAATTGACCACTGATTTGATGTTACAGCTGGGTATTAGCCTTATCCCAGCCCCTGAAGGCTTGAAGGTTGTTAGAAAACAATCTACAGAATTAACAATGCATTCTGGAAATATTGATTTTACTAAACCTTTACATGTATACCACTGGAGAATTTTGGGTGACATAAAAAAAAGATTGTACAGTTTCCTCGGGTAATTGTTCATCATCTGTCAAACTTTATGCGAGCAGACCAACTACACTGTACTGCTGATGTAACATATGACTCTGATTATGACTTCGAAAATATGTTTTTTTTTTTTAGTTAAATACGGATTTGCAGACAGATATGGACAAAGATGTGCTATTTCAGTGTTGTTATCTCCAGAGAAGAGGAATCTGTTCCACATATCTCTTTGGCTAAACCAAAGGAGGAAAAGTGGAGAGATTTAGGTACCTTTAGGAAAAGATGCATGAACTTGACTGATTGGACAATGGTGTCATCAGAGCAACAAGTTATGTGGTCTCCAAGCACTGGGGTGTTTAAATGTTTGTATGAAAAGTGTTTACCAGTACTAAAGTCTGTGTACTTGTCAGATGGGATACAAATCACACACACTCCTCTCTGATCCATGGTCTGTCTCCTTAGCATTGCAGACTCTGCCTCAGATGCTGTGGGCGGAGGGGAAGTATGATGTTGGCCTGATAAGAAACTGTGATCCTGTGGTGATCACACCTAAGTCACATTTCCCACCATGTAAGCAACAATATCCTCTGAAACAAGAGGCTGTGGACGGCATTAAACCTGTTTTTATTCTCTTTTACAGGCAGGAGTAATTGTTCCCTGTAAAGATTCACCTGTACGCACCCCCATCTTCCCTGTGGAGAAGATAAGGGACAGGGGTCAACCTACTGAGTGGCGTTCTGTGCAGGACTTAAAACTGTGAATGACAAAGTAGTCCCGCGCGTACCTGTGGTACCAAACCCGTACACACTTTTGTCACAAATACCATCAAATGCAGAATGGTTTTCTGTGGGGAATCGGTCAAATGCATTTTGCAGTGTGTCAGTTTCACCCAGACAGCCAATTTTGGTTTGCTTTTCACTTTAATTTCAATGACGAACCATACACATTCACTGGACTGTGTCATGGTTACTGTGAGTCTCCTTCACTCTATAACCAGGCACTTCAGGCTAGTTTAGAACCTTTGGTTTTGACCAAGAGCACAGCTCTAGTGCAATATGTGGATGATTTGCTCATAGCATCACCAACACAAGAACAATGTGAAGCTGATACTTTGCGATAGCTTAAACATTTAGCAACAGAAGGTCATAAGGTCAGCCTTTCCAAATTACAATTTGTGAACACAGCTGTTACTTTCTTAGGACATTACATCTCAGGAGAGGGTGAATCTTTATCTCAGAACTACATTCAAGTTGTTGTTGAGATGCCCAAACCAAACACCAAGAAACAACTTGTGTCTTTTATGGGAACATGTTCATACTGCAGAACCTTCATAGCTAACTATGCCATTCTTGAAGCTCCATTAGGTGATCTGATTTACAGAAATAACTTGTCTTCTAACAAGCTACAGCCTGGTGACTATATTGTCATGAAGGTCTTTAGATTGACGTTCCAAAAGGTGGTTAGGACCATTTCAGATTCTTCTTACAACTCACACAGCAGTGAAAGTGGCAGCGAAAGCAACGTGAATCCATGCCAGCCACTGTAAGAAAGTACCAGATCCAGAAACACCTCACAGCGACACTACATTGATTGAAAGAGAATCACCGAGGGTGTCGTTGAATCGAACTGAAAGGAGTTAGCCTCAGTGTGAGCAACGAGCGTCCTAGTGACGTACGCAGTTACACTGCCCTCAAACTCAACCAACATAGGAGAAGCCTTCAAGTGACGTACAGACTAGTTTCTGTAACACCGAGGGATCTACACCGGACCTTCAATAATGGACCAGGGCAACTCTTCAGACATCAAGGGTATCAAGAGCGTCAGACCCCTGTTCCCGCTGTCGAGCTGCACCAGACTCCCGTTTCCGTTGTCGAGCTGCGTCAGACCCCTGATCGAGCCCTCTCCCTGTACCGTCAGGCCCCTGATCGAGCCCTCTCCCAGGCCCCTGTCCGAGCCCTCTCCCAGGACCCTGTACGATATTATATAATTTATAATCGAGTGATGCGGAGGGCTGGGTTTAGGAAAGTGAGGGATTTAGTGTATGAGTTTGCACCAGGGGGCACAGGTGGAAGAAAGTACCAGATCCAGAAACACCTCACAGCGACACTACATAGATTGAAAGAGAATCACCGAGGGTTTCGTTGAATCTAACTGGAAGGAGTTTGTCTCAGTGTGAGCAATGAGCGTCTTAGTGACGTACGCAGTTACACTTCCCTCAAACTCAACCAACATAGGAGAAGCCGTCAAGTGACGTACAGATGAGTTTCTGTCTCACCACCGATGGATCCACACCGGACCTTCAACCATGCACCGCCTAAGACGAGAGCAACTCTTCAGACATCAAGGGTATCAAGAGCGTCAGACCCCTGTTCCCGCTGTCGAGCTGCGCCAGACCCCAGCCTCCGCTTTCGAGCGGCGCCAGACCCCCATCTCCGCCGTCAAGCTGCGTAAGAGCCCTGATCCCGCTGTCACCGAGGTGTGTCAGGCCCCTGATCGAGCCCTCTCCCAGTCCCGTCAGGCCCCTGATCGAGCCCTCTCCCAGGCCCCTGTCCGATATTATACAATTTATAATCGAGTGATGTGGATGGCTGGGTTTAGGAAAGTGAGGGATTTAGTGTATAAGTTTGTACCAGGGTTCATGGGGGCACAGGTGGTAGTGGATGAGGCGAGAGAAAGGAGGGAGTAAATGTACTGAGGCACAGTGGAGGGTGTGGTAGAAAAGATAAAAGAGGAGATGCCAAGTGAATGGGTGAGAATGATTCAGAATGAAACGGTAGCGGATGTAGAAGGGGTGGTGGAGATGTATGTGGGTGAAGGGGATATGAGAATGAGCCTGATGAATGTTGGTACGAATGTGATATATACGATGTTGAGAGGAAAAGAAGTGAGAAGACCGACTTCAGAGAGAGTGTGGGAGAGTGTGTTGCCTGGTTTGAATGTAAAAAGAATGTGGATGAATCTGAGAGTGAGGTGGAACAGTATTGAATGCAAGCGCTTTGATTTTTTACTTCGGCACAGGTGTTTAATAATTTAATAATTGGTAAATTTGATAGTGTCATGGTCAAAATCGTCGAGAAAAGCAGTAAGGACTTCTGGTCGAATGAGGTTATAGTAAAGTTGTTTTATTTAGTATAAAGTTGTGATGAGAGTATATCTCGGCCGAGGTTTCCGAAAGTTGCGGTCCACAGTCCACAAAGCAGAGCAATGTAGTTAGCTGTCTCTCGTTTGTGTCAGAACCCTGAACTCAGGGTTGTACAGAGTTTTATACATTTGCGTTGCCTCTCATTCAATTGTTAGTTAGCATATGCAAATAGGTATGATCTTCTTTGTTGGTTTCTGGTTGGTGCACAGGCGTGTCCACGCCTCTTGGCAACACGAGTCCCTCCTTTGGCAGTAGGCGTGTCATGCTGTTGTAACCCTGAGTTGTAGCTTTGTCTTGTAACTTCCGCCCTATTCACAGCATGACTATGCGCACCTTTTTAAACAACAGTTTCTACTAGTACTTTTCTTCTCATTTGGTTACATGAGTTCACACATAGCGGCTAAAAAAGATATATAAGACTAAAAACATTTCCTTCAGTGTATTAGCTATAATGCACATTTCTGTCTGCATGTTTCAGACCTTTTTATTAACAGCAGCCTTTCATTCACAATTTTAGGTATGAGCAAGCCCATCAAGAATAGTTCTTCAGTAAATGTAAGTAAAACAAGCTAGCTGAAATAATCACACTCTACAATAGGAATGTAAAGAAAGAATGTGATGTGTGTGGCGTGGAAGTAGAAACCTGTATGCATGAATTTTTTGAATGTAGAATGTTGGGAAAGTATTTTGAAAATATCAAAGCACTGATAGGGAGATGTTGGGGAGATAAGTTTGTGGAGAGAATGGAATGGAAGGTATTATGGCTGTTTGGAGTGAATGAGAAAATGAAGGGATACAATATCAACCTGCTAAATGACATGCTAAGTCATGCAAGGCTTGCAGTCAAGCTGAGAAGGAACCTGTGCAACTTTGAGAAAAGGAGAACAGACGTTTGGACGATAAGAGTTTTATTCAAAGAGATGTGAGGTTGGTCGATGAATA